>FIZV01064700.1:0-13044 GCA_900050545.1 Trionymus perrisii | reverse complement strand
AATTTTATAAAATTCAACAATTTTGGGAAATTTGACATTTTTTGAAAATTTACAATTTTGGAAAATTATTGGATCATTAAAAATTAACGATTTTTAAAAATTCGGCAATTTTTAATAATTCAATAATTTTTGAAAATTTATCAGTTTTTGAGAAACTGACAATTTTTATAAATTTAACCATTTTTGAAAAATCATTAGTTTTTGTGAATTAGACATTGCAGAATTTTAAGCAATTCAATAATTTTTGGGAATGTGAAAAAAAATCCTCTGAATTTTAAAGAGATTTTAACACTCGAATTTTTAAACAATACAAGTGGTGCAGTTCTCCAAAAATGTGATTTTCGATTTATTCCATAAAAGGTCCTCCCCTCCCTTTAAAATGTTTCAATGTAATGTATCAGAACAAAAGTGAAGCAAACTGCAAAGTAGAAAGATGATTTTTTTTATAGTTACTGAGAACTGAAAAAATATGAGGGGTGTAAAAAAAAAAGGGGGGGAGTCCTCAAAAGCTGTGAGGGATCTTGGCACCCCTGCCCTTCGAGATTTTCTCGAATACCACGATAGCTTAAGTATGAAATTGTCGATCGACGAACGTGTGTACATCGTTGAAAAAAATCCAGCTTTTCGCCATTTTTGCCGACTGGTGTACCTTAAATCTAGTCTATTTAAGTATAATTTTTTTTTCTCTTCTTTCGTTTTTTTATTAATCAATCTATTGTACCTGATCGATCCATCGATATGTAGGCGCCTCCGTTTTATGTACCTATCACACATGAATCTATAGTTCTGATCTCGTAAATGTCTTATATACCTACTTACGTACTATATGTACCTAGACCTACGGTCCTACACCTACGTATTTCGTAATGGTCTCCTTTGGCTCTGTCGTCTCTCTGCGGGTTCTCTCCGGAGACTTTCGTAATGTTCGAACAACGATAAAAGCGTTCAAGCAATAATTTTCTCAACCATTAGATAAGAAGAAATTAATTTTCGAAACGTTATCTCGGACGTTGTAACACACCACGTTCATACACACACACACTATAGTAATTTCCTAGCCTTTATGTTTATGTACTTCGAAAATCCTACCGACCTACTACGATGATTAAATTCATGTTTTTCTTTATTGTTTACGTGTGTACTGTGTACTCTGTATATTATTCGTATGTATATGACGTGTGACAATACAACACCCACTAAAATGTAATTTGTTTTCGTGTTTTTTATTTTTTATTTATATCCGATTTTATATACTTACCTGTAGAGGGAGACATAATAAGGTCGTGGACGTACGGAAGAGGCGATATAAAATTGGCAAATTTGGAGACACGAGAAAACAATTACCGCATAAATAAGGAAAAACATAATAATGTACCTACACCTATAGTATTGATTAAAATTTGTCGATCTTTGTTAAGAAGTATAGTTTTTGAAATAAAAAAAAAATTAGTGATATTTTATTGTAATATTTCGATAGAATTCCTGAATCCTGAATTTTTTGAAATATTTTCTTCTAAATTTTTTTTTTTTAATGTGAAAATTGAAAAAAAAATAAATTGATACGATTTATGAAATTTTTTGGAATTTTGGAATATTTGATATTCATTTTTTTTTCATATTGTCAAAAGTTAATTTTTCTATTTCCTTTTAATTTTTAAACAATTTTTAGCCATTTAGAGGTGCTGTGAGGCTAATTTTTTGACGAGTAACTCATCAAATTGATTTTTTGGTAAGAGGGGGGAGTGGAAAATCTTTGCCTACCTAAAGAAAATGAATTTTAGCGCACACAAAATTCTTCATTTCACAAAAATTACGGAATTTCTAAAAATTGTCAGTTTTTCAAAAAACTAAAATTTTTTAAAAATGATCAAATTTGTCAAAATCACCGAATTCCTTAAAATTCTCTAATTCACAAAAAATTATTCATTTTGCAAAAATTACGGAACATCCAAAAATTACTGAATTTTTGAAAATCTAAAAATTTCTAAAAATTGCCAGTTTTTTTAAAACTGAAAATTTTTAAAGATACCTATTGAATTTTTGAAAATCTTGAAATTTCTAAAAATTTACGTTTTCTTAAAAACTAAAATATTTCAAAATCCCTGAATTCTTTAAAATTCTCTAATTCACAAAAAAATTATTTTACAGAAATTTATTTTTAAAAATCTTTAATTTTTAATGTGCCAAAAGTTGCCAAATTATCAAAAATGGCCAAATCTTACAAGAATTGTCAAATTATGAAAAATTGCTGAATTATCATGAATTGGCAAATTTTCAAAAATTGCCAAATTATCAAAAATTGTCAAATTTTCAAAGAATAAAATTCTATTCGATGTAGTGACCGATCAAATATTTTCAAGTGAAACTGAACTTGAAATTCTGCGCATTTTCCTCGTCCTATCAATATTTTGATTAATTCCACTTTGAAACATTGTACGAAAAATTCTTCTTAACAAGTTTTCATCTTCTTCATGATGTAGAGGTACCAAAGATGGGATTAACTGTAGAAAAGCGTTGTTAAATGTTTACCCATAATTGATATTCAAAACGCTGCAAAGTTGCAGTAAATAGGTCATTTCCGCATAGAAATGAAGATAAAAGGGAGTTTTTGCATAAAGAGCCTACCATAGTGGATCTGCTAGCTGCAAATTGAGAGCAACGGTATGTTCAACTCTGCATTGTTGTTTCGTAAGTACCTCGTACTAAATTTTCACTTGTGTTGAAGTTACCATTACGGATTGTTTAAAACAAACACCGTTAAAGCGCAACGAGGAGAAAAAATAGGCTTCGCATATGCTAGTTGACGATTTTATTGAGAAAAAAAACATGTATAACAAACAATCGTGCGACGCACTGTTGTTTCAAAAACGTTCAATGAAACAATACTCGAATCGATAAACAAAGAGAAATTAAATTTACAAAAGGAAAGATAATATAAATCAAAAAGAACCTACAAGTGAACTTAGAATATTACACAACACACGACACGAATCATACGCACAGCGCGATAAAGGTTCAACAATAAGGAGCGATTTAAGCGTTTTTAATTACACGACCGTACTCATAGCGACTAAAACGTACGGTCCATATTAAATTAAGAGTTGAAAAATCACAGAAGTCAACAAATCATATGGACTTTGAAAGGATTGCCGAGTTTGTGCAGCGCTGAATTGATTGAACAGTGGTGATGAGCAATACCTTAGGTTTTTGAGAAACGATCACAGTGTTATAGTAATCCTCTGTAAGGGTATCCACCGGCTTTCGCTTTAAATATAGATAATAAAGCGCTGAATAAGAACGCGGCTATCATCACAGATATCACGGTGGTGGCTTTTTTACCGTTGGTGTGTTCGGCACTGTAGCTAGATTCGATCAGGGTAATAATACAGGTAGCGAAACATCCGTTTAGTAAAAATATGAAGTACGTTTCGGCGATAAATTGTCCCTGAGATGAACCGTGTATGTAACTGACTCCGTTTTGAGATCTGTGGTAAAATGGTGGCCCTCTGATGTGATTCCACATTTGGCCAGAGGTCATGGTTAAGCAAAATATTATGGTAATGATGGCCCACAAGGTGCGATTTTGTAAAAATTCGAAATTCTCTTGTTTAAAGTACATTACTAACGAGCCGATGAAGAACATTGTCAAAAGAGCGAACGTACTGACATAATTCGGTGGTCTAAACACCTTGAAGTCCAGATCTGTTTTGTCAGTAATCCATCTAGCGATCGCTTCGGCAGAAAAACCCACTCTCTGCATATCTAATTGTTGCAAGTCGCTTATCCTGCTAATCTTCCTTTTCGGTGGGAAGTACACGACTACCGGAGCTGTATTAATTTGTAGGCTTTGGAATACGTCGGAGCCATCGTCGAAGTCCATTACCCCGAAAAATAATTTATCCGATATACCGTGAGTGAGTTGGAAAGATTTAGCGGCGATTTGAAATTCTTCGTTGACGACGCTACAAATGGAGCACTGGCGATGAGGTTCCATAGCGGTGAACATAACGACAAACGAGTAATTCCTGGACGACCATTTGACGTAGTCTTTAAACTTGAAACTGTTCAATTTGACTATGGTTTTTTTGGCACTCATATCTTTGAGCGCGCTGATTTTATCGGCCAGTCCGACATTTCGTTCACTTTTAAAGTGATAGGTATATTGTAATTGTACGAAAAGTAAGGTTACCGTAAGTAATAACGCTGGTAAAGACTTCATTGTTAGGTGATGACGAGTAGACGAGATAACAATTACTACATAATTAAGGAGTAAAATTGCAAATTAATTAAAATTTTCAAGAAACTTTACATCAAAGTTCCACCTTTCGGTATTCTTACGTGTTCGGTGCGGTTTCGTAGCCACAACAAAACAATCGTAATCAAAAAAGGGGACGATTCTTGAACACCTTGAAAGTTTATTAACGCGCGCCATCTTGCGGCGGGTAATGTAAATATGGTATAGAATGTCGAGATTCCAGAATCCATCCCCGTACTCTTGGTTTGTGAAATCAGCTGTGGCTACTTTGTTTTGAATTGACAATTTTTCTGTGACAACATCGAAATCCTCGAGATAAATTTGGCAAATCGCAATTTCTTTCCAATTTTTTTCTTCAGTTTTCACGTTAACATGGCTTGTTAATTTGCGTTTTTATTTTAGAAAATGTCGCGTTAAACGTGTTTAATTAGCGAGTTCGACTTTTTTTTTCTAAAACGTAGGTTACGTGGTGTTCTGGTTGATGCCAGAAATATGCGAGTTTTCGTGTTTTGATTTCGTATACAACGAATACACTTTACAATGGATAGATTGGATAGAAATAATAAAACCAGCGTCGAATCGTTAGGTTGTTTCGAATACGACACTAAAGAACGCTTAGGATTCGGTGCATTTGCTATAGTATTCAAAGGATGGCTTAAAGAGGTAAAGTTCTTTGTTGTTACTACTGATGTTACAGTTCAATACGATTAACCTAATCTTTGTTTCAGAAACCTTCTGTCGAAGTAGCTGTAAAAGTTATCGCCAAGAAAAACATTCAAAAGTCGCAAAATTTATTGGAAAAAGAAATCAAAATTTTAAGTGTAAGTTGAACGGTGTATAAAATATAAATGTTAATCTTATTGAAGTACCTGTGTTAGGATAATGTTTATTGTAATTTTTAGGAACTAACTAAACTTCAACATGAGAACGTTGTTGCTTTGTTGGAGTGTGTGGTGAGTATTCCTTATAATTTATTATTTACTTTATTTCGAATACTCCATGTTTATTTTTCCAAATTACACGTTACAGGATCAACCCACAAATGTTTTTCTTGTTATGGAAGTAAGTTGTGTTATAACGTTCAATATTCTCTTGCCTAATTGGCAGTTTTTAATCGATTGCGTTTGTTTTTCTAGTACTGCAATGGAGGTGACTTACAAGATTATCTGAATGGTAATATTTCATTGTATTTTGATTTTGTAATACTTGACTAATAACTCTCGTATAATGTCAACTATGTAGTGTTGATGACTTACACGTAGTTCATTTTCGAAGTGTCTTATTTTTAAACATTTGTTTGCAGTTCAAAAATCATTGAGTGAAAATACTATTCGATTATTCACAAGACAGCTGGGTAAGCGAATCGATCATTATTTTCATTTGAATTTTGATCGGCGTAATAAAACTTTGTAATGTTGATAGCTGGTGCAATGAGAGCTTTAAACGCCAAAGGAATAGTTCATCGAGATTTGAAGCCACAAAACATTTTATTAAAATTCGATCCTAAAATTATTGCTCGCGATAAAAAAGGCTTAAGAATGTATCCGAGGCCAGAAGAAATCACCCTAAAAATAGGTACCTTAAACCCGTGATTACTTTTTAAAATCAATTTCGCCTTTAACAATTTTTTACAATCAATGATCAAATTTTTCAGCTGATTTCGGATTCGCTCGTTTTTTAACCGATGGAGTTATGGCTGCTACAATGTGTGGATCTCCTATGTACATGGTAAATGAGGAAACATAAAAATTATTGTAGATTAACGTTATTTTGATCGACTGGATTGGAAATTTTAGGCTCCTGAAGTAATAATGTCGCAGAAATACGACGCTAAAGCTGATCTTTGGAGTTTGGGAACGATAATATACCAATGTTTGTTGAGCTACGCTCCTTTCAATGCAACTACTCCTGCTGGCCTTAAAAACATTTACGAAAAAAGAGAAAATTTGGTACCAAGGTAATTAATTGAAATGAAGATGATACTACTGCTCCAAGGTATTGAAAAATGTAATGTTGTATGGTGCATTTTTAGTTTTCCGGAAAGCATATCACCTGATTTAAAAGATCTCTTGACTCGTTTACTAAAACGTAACTCTTCCGAGAGAATATCGTTTGAAGATTTCTTCAATCATCCATTTCTGAAGAAGACTTCATCTCCGATGCGTCCGAAGCCGCTTCCAAGTCCTCCTCGTGAATTGAGTAAGAAATGACTGGCTCAAATAAGGATGTTAGTGCATGTGTATCCAAGACTAATTCTGCCATGTCGTGATTTTTGTTTCAGCAGAGAAAAATTACGTCGAGGTTCAAGATAAAAAGAAACCCAATACTTTACCTGAACCTATGAAATGCATCCAGTTGGACACTTATAACAATAAATTCAGTGAGATTTGCACAGATCATCTGTTGGTTTTTGCATGACTTGTTTTATAACTAAAATTGTTGTTATTTTTAGGTTACAATACCGTTATCAGCTCAGAAACATCTGACGATTTTGTCCTAGTACCTGCTAATTTACCAACAGATAAACAATTTCGTGAAATGAATTCTAGTCCTCCTAGACCACAAACTCTACCAATACAAATACCAAAAAGTAACTCATCTCCGAAGAAAGCACCCGCTGAACGAGAAATATCTCCAGTTGCTGTTGAGAGATGGAATAGCGTTACGACTAACGTTAACTCGATCTCACCTCCTCCAGTACGTAAATTATAGAAACCTTGTATTTTAATAATTAGAAACTGAATCAATCCATTTTTCTTATTTTTAGGTGCAATTTGTTTTGGGTACTCCGCCATTAAACAGAAGACCTCCGGATTCTCCAACCGGTGTATGTATGTGTAGCGGAGGTTCTAATAACAATAATAATAATAGAAATTGGGCAGTAACTCCTACCGGATCTCCGTTGAGGCGTTCAGTGGTCAGCTCTCCGCTTCTGAGTAGTCCTTTCGCTTTAATGAATTCCAATAGTTTTGCTCCGAAAACCGGGTTCAACACTCGAGCTATCACGTTACCAGGTATATTTAAAAAATGCTTCGAAGTGTTCATTTATTCCGTTTTTTAAATATAAATCGTTGAATTTGCAGAACTAAAAAATGTAGGTACAGCTATGGGTTTGATATATCCTGAATTGAACGAAGGGAGATTATTCCAACGAGAACATACGGAAATTTTGACGAAATTAAATTTCGTTATGGTACTAATCGAATGCATTTTGGAATGCGCTAATCCTTCTCGCGAAAGAAGTGAAAGATTAGTGTTACTTGTCAGAGCTCTGCAGCTGTTAAGCTGTGGCCTCACCTTGGCTACAAATGAACTGAAAAATGGTCGTTTACAACCTTCGAAAAATGTCAAAAATGGTAAAT
The DNA here is from genome assembly GCA_900050545.1 of Trionymus perrisii. NCBI lineage: Eukaryota > Metazoa > Arthropoda > Insecta > Hemiptera > Pseudococcidae > Trionymus > Trionymus perrisii. Next base: position 5,427 of record FIZV01064700.1, on the reverse strand, counting down.
TTAAAAACGCATCATTGGTTTGATACTTTTAACGAGCTTACTTAATTCATTCTTGCTTTCAGTTGTTAAACAATTGAATGAAAAATTTCACAAATGTTTGGAAGATTGTAAAAAATTAAACACCCCCAGCGTATTGGAAAAAGTTAGCGCTACTGCAGAAAAAATCTTGTACAATTATGCCATCGAAATGGTAATTTCATTACCTCTAGATAAGCAATAGTGTAATTGCAGGTGCATGAATGTTTGAGAACATATAGTTAAACCTTTGTTGTTATTCATTCCAGTGCCAAAAAGCTGCCCTCAACGAATTGCAAAATAATTTAGCGGAATGTTTCAAAAGGTATCAAGTGGCACAAATCATTCTTCACAGCTTAGCTCAACAAATCAATCATAAACAGGATAAAGCAATGTTAAGCAAATGTAAGTGGTCATTTACCCAAATTCTCCGAATTAAATGCCCCATTTAATGCGATATTACCTTTTATATTTTGGAATTTTTGCTCTTTTACAGATCAAGCTGCTGTTGAAAAAAGGCTTTCGCTATTACAAGACAAACAGCAATTTATTTTCGAAAATAATTGTTATATTTTAGAAGACGAGAAAAATTCCAACGACGAGTTTTAAGTTTGTACTAGGTGAAGGTTTTCTTCTCAATACTAAAAGCTTTCATATTTACATTTATTTGTAAATGTTTATAAAGTGTACCAAGTTTACTTGACATAGAAGTTTCTCATTTTATTTATATAAGCGACGACAGCATTAACTATGTTATCGTATATTCATGTTCTTTGTATATGTGTGAGTGTGTTTGATATTTTATATATTATGCCAACCCATAGAGAACCTTTTTTTTCTTTTATGCTTTAATTTCTCTTTTTTATACTCTTTTTTTGTTGTTTTACGTAGTGATGGATGAGTAGTCATTTTAACTTTATTAACGAAATATTTCACATGAGCGAGATAGAATCATCAATGAGGACGTTGAAAGAACCTCTTTTTACCTTTTGTCTCTTACTTATTCGTGAAATGGTATTTACAAAGATTGTTTAACTATCATTAAAATACTATCATGTGTTATGTTTGTATCTTTATTTGTCAACCAAATCATACGTAGATACATTGCATTCGATTATTTGATCGAAATCTCGCTATATGCCACATTTTCTGGGTACTGAAGAAGATCTGCGAACTGAAATCATATAGGTTTCTAGTGATTTTTTCAAATTTTTGTTTTCTGTCAATAATTCTTGTTTTTTCTTTTTCAATAGTTCGTAATCAATTTTTACATTGTTGAATCGTTTCCAAAACGAACGGAACTTGGTGTAAGACAAAGGATCCTGTAAATTAAAGTAAATTTTATCTATATTTTAAATATTCGATCCGTTCCATGATCCGTGAAAGTAAACCAATCTTTAATCTGTCACATACACCCCCCACCCCGATTTGAAAATTGAAAAGATACGTTACGTAGATAGTAGATACGTTACATTTGAGTCGTCTTCCATTTCGTCTGATTTCAAACAAAATGGCGGAATTGGCTCTTCTTCATTTAGTTCTAGTGCGTTATTACGAATTGTTCGACTAATATCTTTCATTTGAAGTAAATCGACTTGCTTTTTGAATTTCTCTTTTAAATTCTGAAATTGTGTTCGGTTGTAGTAAAAATTAATCAAACGCTGTATCGTTTCGTTTACTTTATACTTTACTCACTTTGATACAACGATCACTGATTTCCGACAACAGTTTCAATTGTTCAGTATCTTTTGCTAAAATGCTCTCATTTTCTTCTCGAAACTTGCGGTGTTCTTTTCTAATCGATTGCTTTTGCGATTTCAAGTGTTTTATGCGATTTTCGTAAGTTTCGACAAGTCCTTTGTGCTTGGACGTTAATTCTTTTATCGTATCCGCGAGTGTAGCTAATTGTTGAAAATTCCCGGCGATTTTGGCGGTATCCGCATCGTCCTTGTTCGCTAATATGTTATAATGAGCTTTTTTCGTATCCGTTGTGTCGCTATGATGTTGTAAAACTTCGTTATATTGTGCCTTCATTTTACGAATTTCGTCGGCGTATTTTTCTTCCATTTTAACCATCGTGTAGAGTAGCTGTAACAAGAAGAGTTGTGCTTGAAACGAAAAAAGGCTAAGGTATTCGGATGGTGAAACAACAGATCCTGTATGGTGAGTACATTTTACAATATTTCAATCTCGTGGTCGATATCTCAAGCTATCTTACTTTTGTAAATTTATCGAAGTTGAAAAATAGTTGAAAACGACAAAAACTGCCGTGCTTACTTTGGCCTGCAGCTCGTTCTTATTAGAGCTGAATTTGTTTTTCAAATCTCGAGTTCGTGATTCAGATTTTTGTCTGGATTCATCGTACATAGCTTTTAATTTATCGAATTGACATTGGAATTCTTCTTTGAGGGTGGTTCGTTCGGTTAGATCGCTTTCGACGATTTCTTGAATTTGAGTCGTGTACCAGTTTTGCAAATCGGATAATCTGCTTTGATGTAGATCTGCGTTTATGTCAGATTAAGACTGAGTAGGTTATAAATTCATTTTGGAAAACAGAATATTAAAATCGCACCTAGTAATTTAAGAATGATTTCCATCTGTGTTCGGTATTGCAAAGAATATTGGAATTCGGCGTCTTCGAAATCGTACAATAGGTTCTCGATGACTTTATTTTTGCATTCTAAACCTACTTCGAAACGTTGTTTCATTGTCTAATTTACGAAATAAAAGTTATTTATCGATTTGAGTAACCTATTCGATTTGGAAATGATATTTTCCTATTCATTTAGCAGATCCTACTTCCATATCCTCTTTCAGTTCTTTGCATTTAATTTGTCGCAATATGTGTCTCCATTGTTGATTAATTTTAGCCGAATTCAAACGTGCAAATGCTTCTTCGTGGACCATTTTTGTCTATCGAAGTGTCAAACATTTAATGAATAACTTACAATTTTTTGATTGTTGTCGAGACGATAATTACATACTTTTAAGAATGTTGCTACCAACTCTTGCTTCCTTCTTTGAGCTTCTTCTTCCATGGCTGCTTTATGCTGCAAATATCGTAATTTTTCCTCTTCTGTCATTCGAGCTAGCTTATTACCACGATTTTTCTTTTTCGGTGCCATTTTTACGGATTTTGAAAATACCTCTCTAATGAAAGTTGAATGGTGATTTGCTGAATGATTCAATCTTGAACGTTCGTTGATTGAAAATGATTGTTTTTGCAGTTGCTAAGACGACGAAGAAAATACCCACGTAATTTTGATAATTAATTAAAAGAGAAGGGGTTTCTTTACATCAAAAAAGGACATCGCTTGTATATTTTGATACTTTGATGAAACTTTTCACTCGTTGGTTGTGAAGAATTGCAAGTGTCACACTATTGATCGAATAGGTAATTCAATATTAAGACAAATGAAAATACATACAAAAGCAATTAATGCGTTGAATATTTGAAAATGAATAATTTATTTTATTTATTACACGAAATACACGGCATTGAAACAAGGAAAAATTGTCATAATAATAAAAAAAAAGGATACATAAAGTCAGGATTAGACCCCTTTATCCGTGGAGTAGCACACTTATTTACAAATACAATAATTGGTAAACTAATTTCAAAAATACTCGTATAATTTAATAATTTTCATAACACAGCCGAAGGAGATTTTAAAGGCCTTAAAAAGGGGGGAGGCCTAAACTTAAAATTAGTTTTTGTTTGCAGAGACTAAAAAAAAAAAAAGTAGGTATACAATAATCATATGTAGCCTAAGTCACAGCTGGGTTTTTAACTCGTTGATATGAGTTAGTGATGACTGATGGGGAAGGAATACTCGTAGGAAGAGAGGAAGAGTTCCAGTGGAATGTTTAGTTCAAGTATAGCACGTGATAGTATTTTTAAACTTTAAAGCTGCAATAATGCGTTTTGAGATTCTTAAGTTGCACAGAAAACAAATATCTACGTGGAGTAATAATACTGAATAAGACAAGAATTCAGAGGGAAAAAAATGAATCATAAGGTAACGAAAATTTGGCATAGGAAACTTTCGCCAATTACACACTAAAAATAAATACAAAATAAAACGTAGGTACATGTAAGAAAAAAGAAGAGTAAAAAGGAGAAAAGAATTCCGTATAAAACCGAGTCGATGATTCAAAAAAAAAAAAAAAAAAAAAAAAAATATCGTCGATGGAAAACATTAGAAAATAGATTTGTGCTCGAGTGATTGAAACACGAATACCTGCACCTTTGTACGTATTTACAAAGATTGCAAGTATTTAAACTCGTCTCAACTGGGCGCCGCCGGTTGATACATTTGGATATGTGTAGCCGGAGTATGCTGATATTGCAACAACATAATCTGCGGTTGAATGGCTGATTGCTGTTGAGCTTGAGACGAGGTTGGCTCGGATTGCTGCATTTCAGCAGCATGAGACTGTTGAACCATCTGCTGCTGTTGTTGTTGACTACCGCCGGGTTGGACGTCTACCACGACTCCGGTGTTGTCGTCGTCTTCATGATCCAGATGGTCGGCTTCGTATTTACCTCGTCTAAATCTACCGTATAACGAAGAATAAGGTAGATTGTAATGTATGGACGCTTGATTGATACTCATCTGACCCAATCTGCAAGAAAAATACGATAAGGATTACAAAAATCAGAGGCCTACGTAGATCTCGAAAATGATCGATGGTTTACCTGATGGCTTCCAAAGCTTCAGACATGGCATCTTGAGACCAAGGGGTAGGATTGCTACGAGATAATTCGATTTTCTCTCGTTTACAACGTCCGTATAGTGTGCCTGTAGGAATACCATATTCGGTAGCTGCCTTTTGAACTGTCGTTTGTCCAGTTCTGATCGCTTCCAGGGCTCTTTCCAAGTCATCTTGAGTCCAAGTTGTGGGAGCTGCGTTGAATGGTGCTGCCAATCTTATACCTTCGCGTCTAGCTATTTTGTAAAGAGTGCTACTAGGAATACCTGTCAATATTGAAAAAATATAGAACGTTAGTTTAGCTGTAGCCAATTTTAATTGTGCAAAAAATTTATCAATTTTTTTGAAATTAAAAAATTCTTGAAATTTTTTTAACAACTTTTGGGAGAAAAAAATATTTTATTTTTTGAAAGAAACGGAGGGGGGATTTCTTGACTTTTTTGGAATAAAAAATTTCAAAAAAGAAAAATTTACTCAATTTTTAGAGAAAAAAATAATCCTAATTTTTTGAAGGTAGGGAAGTACGTATTTTGGAGAATTTTTTTTCTGATTTTTTTTGGAGCTTTTTTTAAAAAATAATTTGTTTGCAGATTTTTTTGATCGTTTTATTATTGAGTGGAGAGAGGGAATTTTCCTTTAAAACGGTGGCGATTCTGAGAGGAAAAATATAGGGAAGTCAGAAAGTTGATACTTTATAGT
>FIZV01064664.1:0-11114 GCA_900050545.1 Trionymus perrisii | reverse complement strand
AAAATTTTTGAAATATTTCCTTGAATATTTTACCTACCAAAAAAAAATGAAAGAGAATATTTTCTGGAGAATCAATGTTTTTGTCAAAAATACTTTTTGAAAATTTTTATTCATTTATTTTATTTTTTATTTTTAAGAGTTTTTTTGAAACAATTTCTGAAAAATCAGTAGGTACTTAAACATGTCTCCAAAAATATGTAGTCTTCTCAAAAAAAGTTCCGTTGAGAAAACTGTTCGTGTAAAGAATAATTTCCAAAGAAATCTCGCAAAGAATAAAATTTCAAAAAGTAAGAAATAAATTAGGGATGGGCAGCGTATTTTTTGGAAAAAATATGATGAACATCTTGTGCAGATTTCAACAAAATAGATGCATATTTGTTCCTATTGCAAATATTCATAATTACTCGGATGATCTTTCATTTTTTCCATATCTCCATATCACCTGGTTGTCTTGTTTATCCGGAGTTTCGACTTCTTTCTCATCTGTAAAATATAAATCTTGGTTAACTAATGTAAATTCAGACGAAGTCACTTATACATTTTTATGCTCTGGTCAAAAAACGAATCGGTTCATCGAAAATTTTGTAGTAACCTTCTTCTTTGGTATCAGTTGAATTGAGATGTAAAAATTCGTTGAAATTTTCACTTTTTTCTGACAACTGTTGAAATGATCCACTTTCCAATATTTTACCATTTTCCATCATTATAATTAAGTCCGACTGGGGGAGAAATTTTGTCGTATGAGTTACTAACAAACGAGTCTGCGGACATAAAGAGGTATTATTTTTTTAGCTATAAAAGAAGCGAATCAAAAAAAATTCTTACTGTATGTCTTAAAACGCCACTTGAGCTAAACACGTTTTGATAAATGTGATTTGCTATATGAGAATCTACGGCACTCAATGGATCATCTAGAAGATAAATGTCGGCATCGTAGCAAATTGCTCTAGCTAAACTGACACGTTGTTTCTGCCCTCCGCTTAAATTGATTCCCTAAAAATATTCATTTGTAATTTTCACATTTTAATTCTCCTATTAAAAATAACATGAGGTATTTTCGTTACTTTTTCTCCAATTTCAGTTTGATCATAATCTGACATTGTTGTCAAATCGTCTTCCAAAGCGCACGCCTTCAAAGCTTTCTCATACAATGATTGATTAACATTCATTCCCAAAGTAATATTATATTTTATTGTTGAGTTAAGTATCCATGCTTGTTGAGATACGTAAGCTATTTTACCCTGGATTAAATAACACGTAATTTATCAATAAATAACTTTCGGTACTTCAGATTTAATCATTGCCACAAATAAATTAGGTAGGTAAGGTACCTTAGCATTGACGTAACCTTCAATCTTGTACATTTCGCCTAACAAAGCTGATATTAACGAACTCTTGCCACTTCCTACCGATCCAATCACTGAAACAATAGTTCCATGTTTTACTCTGATATTTAAATTTTTTATAGTTGGTGAAGGTGCATCTTCTGTCCACGAAAATGACCCGTTTTCGATTACAATAGCGTCATCTGAAAAATTTCAAATGCAAAATAAAATTAATTTGGGAATGAAAAATTATCATTTATAAAAAAAAATCCATCTAGCTACAAATGGAACCTACCGCTGTTCTCACGAGAAACAATATTAGTGTCAAGTTCTTGTAGATTTAAAAAATCTTTGATCCTTTTCATTGAAACAAGTGCCTACGATTTGTTACATCGATAGATTAAATAATTCGCTCATCTGATCAAAAAAAAGTTCCCGAATAAGTACTCACTTGTGTGATACTTGAAAGGGCTTCTGGCAGTGTTTGTAGTGGGTTTCGAAGGGCGTTGAAAAATGATATCGTAACGAAGGCTTTTTTCACATCCAAAGTATTACGTATGTCGGAAATTAGATAAGCCCCAAATGTTGCTAACGACATCTGCAAAAATTTTCGTTATTCGGATATTTTCCTCGTATCATTTATTCAGGACCGTAGCGTTCGTGCGGACAAAGAAATCATTGGTTTGGGTAGTTCAGACATTTGCTTTGTCTGTAAAAAAGAAAAATTATATTTAGTAAAATATTTTTAATTTGTTTACATGACATTTTGGGTAGGTACCTACTTTTTACGCAAGTGTTTTTATTTTTTGGGTATTCCTCGACTAAATTTTATATTTTAATTCCGTTTTTTTTTTCGAATTTTCTCCAAGTACGAATTCTCGCTAAATATCGTCTTCTTGAGGAATTCTCAACGTTTTTTTTTTTTTTTTTTAAATAATTTCAATCAACTTGGCATTAACGTTACGGTCCTGAACCTGACTTCACTTTTCGATTGAAGTTTAACTCAACTTACAAAAAAAGGAATACAGGCAAAAGTGAATAAAAGTAAAGCGTTGAAAAACGAATGTCTTTTTATCGTTTTCAGTTCCTTTTTACGCAAATTCGACACTTCTTTTTCAAAGTATGATTCCCAAGCGTACATCTTCAAAATCTGAAAAAGTTTCCAAATTAGGTATTTTAGTAACTGATCAATGAAGAAGCATTAATGATGAATATAAATATCAGTTTCTAGTTAATCACTTTAATTCCAGCCAATACTTCTTGCATAAATTTTCCACGTTTGTCTTTATTTTTCATTTCGATTCTTTGTAATCGTTTCATTTTGTTGATTAATAAGTTTATTAATGGTAATAGTATGATGATGACTACAAAACTTGTGAGTACACTGGGGCCTTGAAAAGAAGCATAATACATTTTGATTTGTTTTCAAAAGTGCAGTGGCGTATTTGATAAGAAAGTTATGGAAGTCCGACTTCTTTCCAAAATTTTAAGGAAATTAGATTTTTTATGAAGTGGTTATATGTAAAAAATGAAAATTTGAAAACCTTGCAAAAGTGGTATTCAAAAATTCTGGAAGATCTTTAAAAAAAATTCCGCATCGATCCAGAATTTCATGTTCCATGGGTTTAATTTTTAATTTTCTCGTGTGATTAATTTTAATTCGTCATAATTTTATGAACAACATTTTTTAGAAAAATAAAAAAACCGAACTTTTAAGCAATTTAAAAATTAATAAAAAGAAAAAAGTTTTATTTTTTCGACTTGTATTTTTTTCTGGTGGTTTTATTAGGACTCTAGTTTTGTTTCTTTTGATTTATTTTCGTGGTAGTATATGGGCGAGGAGAGGAAATGATTTTTTAAAATATTTCTAAAAAACTGGCAATTTGCATTAGGTTCTGAAAATTTGACAATTTTACAAAATTTACAATTTTGTAAAATTAATGTATCATTAAAAATCAACATTAAAAAAAAATCAGTTTTTGAGAAACTGACAACTTTTAGAATTTGAACAATTTTTTAAAATCCGTCAATTTTGAAAAATTTTACAACTTTTTAAAATTCAATAATTTTTGAAAATTTGTCAGTTTTTGAGAAAACAACAAAATTTGACAATTTTTATATGTAAAATAGTAATTTTTGAAAATTCTTTGTAATTTTTGTGAAATGAAGAATTTTAAAAAATTCAGCGATTTTGAGAAATTTGGCAATTTTGGAAAATTTTGCAATTTAGGAAATTCAATAGCTAGTTTTTGAAAATGTTAAAAAAATATATTCTGAATTTTAAAGAAATTCCAACACTGTCTTGTTTTTTTTTTTTATTAGTACCATATAGTACAGTTCTTCAGAAAATTGAATTTTTCAGTTTATTCAATAAAACAGCCCTCTTTCCCTTTGAAAAAGCGAAACGGTAATGTATCAACTTTCTGACTTCCCCATATTTTTTCTCTCAGATTCGCCACTGCAAGCGTGTGTGTATCAGTGAATGCAGAAAATATAAATACTTACCTAAGATATTCCAAATGAAATAAATCGATAAAATCATTTGGATTGGAGATGTCCAAGATTGAGTTATACCCTTAACTACCGCTGAAACTCTTTCCGTATCTACTGATATTAAATTTATTATATCGCCGCTAGTGTATTTTTTTCGAGAATCGTTTGAAATTTTCAAAGCCTAAAATGAAAAATTACGTATTTAAATAATTTGAAGAATAAAATATTCTAATTAGAATACTCCTTATTTTGGACTTTCAAATTTTTTTTTTGTGTCTCACCCCTTGCCCGCAAGTTTTTTCTTTTCATGAGAAAATAATTCAGTACTTTTTATTTTTCACGAACTGAATTCTAAGTAGCCCCGAGTTAAACCCTGTTTTTTAGAAAAATTAAAAAATTTACCCAAATTCAGCGAGGGGAAAATTTTTAAAATGATAAAGGATAATTTCTCATGAAAAAGAACAATTTTGAAAGGTTTGGAATTTAAAAAAAATCAAAATTTCAAAAATTTAGTAATTTTTTATTTTTTTCAAAATGGAGAGTTAGGAAAAAAATGAACAAAATAATAGCGAATTATGAGTAAGCAATAATATCACGTGTCAAGTAAAAAAAAATTTCGCTTATTTACCTATTTTTTCTTTTTTTTTTGAAAAATTGGGGCGTTAGACAAAGAAGTCGAAAATTCAAAATAAATACCCACTTTCTTGTACACAACAGCCATGAGAGTAGTTTTGATTTTAGCCTGGGTTGTGGTTAATGTGATGTACATTTTATTCAGTACTACAGCTTGCAAGCAACCGTTGAGCAAGAAGAGAAAAGCGCACGAATATCCTTTCCACGATGGCGCCTTGTTTGTCATCAACGTTAGAAATAAGCTAAAATTATTACGAAATTTTCTCAATTTTACTGCTCGAATAATCATTAATTTACATATTCGAACACTTCTTACCTAAATATTAACGGATAAGCTAGAACAGATAACATTTCTAAAAATTTCCAAGTCGCTGATTTGAGGAAGTCAAACCAGAACATTTTAATCAGCGGTTTCAAGATGGACGGCTTCTTGGTGTTTGTTTCGACTACGACTTTGTCGTTTAATTCGGCCAGATCCAGTTCGTTATCATTTAGCTTGGATCTAGAAAAAAGTAACCAAATGATAAAATTTCCAGTTGCTGGAAATGAGCAATGATTCATTCATATTACTCTTCTTCAAAATGATCCGAATTGGAGAAATAATTTTCGAACTTTAATAAAAGATTAGATGTTTTATCATCTTCTTTTATATCCCATGGGATATCTTCCATCGGTTTTTTATAATTTCTCCATACGTAATACTCGAACCAATACAAATATAGTTTCGATATGAAGGATGCCTCCTGTGATGGACATAGGTTCTGGAAAACGTCAACAGAAGATAAGTATCAAAAATATTTACATGCATCTACCAATTTAAAAAATATAAATGGGAAACTTCTAAAAACTTCATTATGAATGATAACGTTATTTTATAAGAAATTTGGGTCATTCGGGTGTGTAAGAAAAAAAACAATTCATCGGAGATGTCTCGACCTTCGTTATTTTATTTATCTGACAATGTAATTGCTCCATCAAAATTATCAGCGTATGAATAATATAATTGACCTTGATACTCGTAGATTCATGTTTTTAGTGGTTTGAATTGTCTAAAATTGGACGTTTGCTAATTCACTTACTTCTTCTTTACGCAGCGAATATTTCGGTTTCGAGTCGGCGAAACAATTCAATACGAAAATTACTACAGATGTGAGACATCGAACCATCGAGTGTAAGAATTTCCAAAAATTTGTACTTTCTGCCTGTACATTGAAAAAAATGTAAAATGTAATTCAATTCGTACATTATACCAACATGCACCCTCATGGTGCAACGTCAGCTCCAAAAGTACATAAGATAAATTATAATATGTAATGCGAGATAATACGATTATAGTACTTGAAAAAACTTACGAATGGCTGTCGAATTAACGCAATTGTTCGTATTTCCGGTATACTGCAGAACATCAAAATTACTGAGTATCCGAATAACAATCCTGAAGACCTTACTCCCATTTTGATATTAACCAGTGTAAGAATAGCGAATAATATCTGAAAAATGTATTCGTAATTAATAAATGTAATGTTCTGGTAGGAAAACAGTGATACCTAGGTAGGTAATTAGATATACTTAATACCTACAAAAGATATTAATTTGAAAGACGAAGAATAAACGTATATGGGAGGTTCCACCTTATCAGTTACTTCATTCTCAACGTACTCAATTAGGATCTCAGCTATCATTACAAATATAACCGCCTGAAAATAGTGATACATTATTTTCATGATTATAGCATTTTAATCCGGCCAATTCATTTTATGATGATTTTGCAACATTTAAAGCAAACACGTACTTACTCACCATTTTAGTGATATTATACTTATTCCAGGGTATTTCTCGATAGTTGCCTTTTTTCAAGAAGTATAATTCCAAGGGAAAGCACATCCATAAGTAAATACAAGGGATCCAAATCAAGCCTGTGTTTTTGAAACATTCTGTAAAATCAGGGTTTTCGGCGTTCCACGTTAGGTTTGAATCCTGTGAAATAGATGAAAAGTAGAAAAAGAGAAATTAATTATTCTCTAGGTATTATTGTACTTAATAATTATTTTAACGTAATTATTATTACTATTGGCTTTAATGTCTAATTGTACTTGGTTCAATATATTTTAAAATCACCTCTGTATGCTCATTTCATTTTGGAAAAAGCTGTACAAATAATAATAATACCTAACCATTTACCTACCTACTAGCTTGTTTTATAGGTAAGGATTATTAAGTACCTACTTATATATTTTAAGTTCATAATAATGTTTTAATGCATTTGCGTACACACCCAAAACGGCGAACCGCATAATTCGTCCAGTGAAATGAATGACATTTTGAGAGCAATGACCTAAAACTTTACACATTTAACATGAAAACAAAATTCATCATTAAAATACGAGTCTATTCAAAGGAGCAAATTATTAATCGAATGGCGAAATTGTTCAAAGTGTAGTAGTTCCGGTCGCGCACTGTTATCACGCGTTGATAGCACGACTGTGCAAGTTGTTGTTATCAACACACAACTCGGCTATTTCCGACCGCCTTCGGTGTTAGCTCGGACTTTTGGAATTGAGGCGACTATGGTGGTAGAGCACTGTTTAAAATCCTAGTGGAGGTGTTGAATGTTAACGTTTCAATTGGTTTTAATGAACATACTTAAAAAAGTTGATTCACATCCGTGTCATAAAAAAAGAAAAATTTATTTGCCTACACTAAGGTTAGTTAATTTTATTAACTATGCAACTACAACTCAGAAAATAAATAAACAACAAACCTAATGAGTCGACAAAATTCACTCACGAGGTGGCTCACCGGGATTCCGGAACGTTTCCCAGTACGCCAAATTTTTTGAAACCCTGGCGCCCGACCCGAACTTTAAATTTTTAACTGTTACACTTTCCTTTTTAATAAATTTTTGAAATTGAATCAACTTGAGATTTTTATAAAGTGGTTATAAAAAAAAATTGAAAACCTTGTATAAGCCTAAGTGGTTTAAAAATTCTAAAATTTTCCGCATCACTTCAGATTTTCATGCTTCATGGGTTAAATTTTCGCATGTGAATAATTGAAATTGATAATAGTTTTATTTATAAACCAAAATCTTTAAAAAAAATTTAAAAATTAGAAACTGAGAAAAATTTTCAGATTAGAATCGAAAAAAAAAAATGAAATTGAAGCGAGAAAAGTTTTTGTTTTCCGTTTTGTACTTCTTTTCATGTGGTTTTACTTTACTCGTGTTAGGGCTCTAGTTTCATATTTCTTTTGATATATTTTAGTGATACGTGAGTGGAGGGAGGGGATGATTTTTTCAACATTTCTAAAAACAATTACAGTTTATACATCACTGAAAATTTGATAATTTTTGAAATTTGCAATTTCGGAAAATTATTGAATCATTAAAAATTAACAATTTTTGAAAATTCGGCTATTTTGGAAAATTTTGCAATTTTTAAAAAATTGTCAATTTTTGAGATAGAAATTTGACAATTTATGAAAAATCAATAATTTTTTTGAATAAATTAGAGAATTTTAGAAAATTCAACAAATTTAGAAAATTTGATAATTTTTGAAAATTTTGAATATCATAAAATTATTGAATCATTCAAAATTAACAATTTTTAAAAATTTCACAATTTTTAAAAAGTTAATACTTTTGAAAATTAGTCGGTTTTTTAGGAACTGATAATTTTGTAGAAAAACAATTTGTAAAAATTCTTCGATTTTGAAAAATCAATTATTTTTTTTGAATTAGACAATTTTTGAAAATTTTGAATTTTAGAAAATTATTGAATCATTAAAAATTAACAATTTTTAAAAATTTTACATTTTTTGAAAATTTTTTAATTTTTAAAAATTCATAATTTTTGATAATTTGTCAGTTTTTGAGGAAATTACAATTTTTAAATATTTGACAATTTTTGAAAATCTCGCCTTTTGAAAAATTAATCATTTTTTCGAATAAGAATTTTAAAAAATTCAACAATTTTAAGGGATTTTACGATTTTTAAAAATTTAGCGATTTCTAAAAATTCAATAATTTTTGAAAAATTTTCAGTTTTTGAGAAAATGACAATTTTAAAAAAATGATGATTTTTGAAAATTCCGTAAGTTTTGTAAAATCAATATTTTTTAAGAACTAAAGTATTTAAAAAATTAGCAAATTTTGGCCTCCTAATAGGTCATTGATGCGGGCTGCATGCTGATCAACGTACCAAGAAGTAGGAAACAATAATATGTAAATTATCGATTTTTGACCCTACACTAGTATCATAAGGGGCCCAAAGGTCGAAATCTACAAAAGGCACATAAAGGTCCATAAATTGAACCTACGCTAAAAGTCGCTAAAAGTTTGGAACGATTAGCCGAATTTAACGAGGCTGTTGTATGATCTAAGTATATTAGAAACATGGCTGTCAATAAACTTTTTTTAATGTCCGAAAAGGGGTGGGGATGACCGATAAAGATATAATTTAAATAAATTAAAGATAAAATAAGGGATATCCTAGGTAATGCAAATTTCAAAAAATTTCGACCTTTTGATCCTCTGCTGAACCCCACATAACAAAGGGCCTCACTGAAGGCACCAACCTGTGGTTTTACTTCAATCAGAAAAATATTTTTCCAGAAGCACAATGTCATCTCGATAATCAGTAAATTAAACGAGTTATAATCTTCCTCCAAAATCCAATTATGGTATAAGCAAACAGGAAAGAGAAAAATATAAAAATAAAATAATGTTTCACTTAAGCCAAACAAGAAAATGAATGCAAAATCGCGGATGCTCCATCGATACGTTTTATTTAAATTGCTCGTGTGGGTTGAAAAGCAAACCTGGACAAATTTTTCATTCATAAAAACGACTCGGTAATTAATTGAAGAACGAATCGGACATATTTTCTCTACCTATGCAATATGCATTATGCAAAATCTCACTCCAAAATTTACCAAGGTTTAAATTCGAACCCTTCCCTAAATTCAATGTGAGGTACTTAACTTCAAGCACACCTAAATAAAATTTAATATCATAAAATTTACAATTTGCACTTCAGGCGGTCAATAATTGACTTCTAACAGTCTGGTAGCCTACAAATATCTCCATGCTCTAATTAATCTCGCACTATGAGATGGTAACTAGCATCGAGTTCTTTTTTTCATTTTCTACATACGATTACTTGTAAAAGTTTGCGGTATAGTTTATCAGGTAAAAAAAATTCTTAACTAGTACCTACTTACTGGATACTCTTGTACTATATTTACGTAATAAGTATACCATAGAACGAAAGTGTGGGTAAATGAAACCGGTAGAATTATATCACAAAACTATCAAATACCTATTTTGTGGTTAATTTCTTCGATTCAATTAATACCTAACGATGTATATTAAAAAGGCGGCACGATGTTCGCACCAATTTGCTTAATCCAAAGTGTTAAAATATTTTTATATTCTAATTCACCTTGGATGGTATTAGGAAATTGACCATTTTTTTTTTGAATAGGTATCGAATAGATATAAATTTTAATTATATCGTACTCTCGGTGATGATACCGACTATCAGAATGATCAGAATGTAGGTAATTGAAGTTCACCAGAGTGCGTGAACTTAGATCTTTTTGCAGTAACTTATTACTTCGCTTCTCGTTTGGTAATTTTTTTCAAGTACCTACATAATATAATAAATGCATTTTAATGCAATAACGAGCTAAATTTAGCCACCAGACTACTTTTCGGCACGTGTTTTGTAAATAATTCTCATTACCGGTGTCATAAAATATGCGATGTTTGGGTGAAATATTTCTAAAAATGGTTTAACATTTTTTTAAATAGACGTTCAATAGGATTTGCATAATATAATTATGCTCATACTTACGTTACATCTAGGTTCTAGGCATAGTCTTGAAATTAACGGTGATAAAATCAAGCTCGCGTGTTATGAAGTAGGCACTAGGCAGTCGTTTTTTTTTAAACATAGACGTTGAAAAGTTCTTCGATTGACAACTTTTTAAAATGCCAATTAAGAGAAAATAATTTGAAAGGTGAAGTGGACGTGAAATTGGTCTAGGAGAAGAAGCTTCGGTAGACATAACTTATTAAAAACTATCAATATAATGAACTAATAAAATTGTAAAAAAGTTAATAATTACCGTCTCGGTGGTGGTCTCCGGCTTATTGCGATTAATTTAAATAATCTCATATTTTACCAACTTCTGTTTATTACCTAATTTCAACGATTTTTAAATTTCGTAACTCGCATAAAATTTTCAAAATTTACTACATTGAGGATTTTTATTAACTTGATTAATTTTCATAACGTGTCATGAACGAGTACTTTGATCAAATTATTACGATTTAAAACGGTCATTTTCAAGTTTCATAAATCATAAATTTTTCTTTTTGGCGATGAAAAATATCCAAACCCATAAACCAATTGTCTGCTTGACGAGTAGATCGATTTTAATTTGTCTTCATCACCTGCCTGTACATTTTTTTTTCCAAAAAATTTAAACTTTGATTTAAAAACAACAACAACATTCAAACAACTTTTTTCAATAGGTATAACATCACAATAAAAATTATGTGATTTTTTTTTTTTTTTTTTTTTTTTAAAAAAAACCCAAAAAAAAATTTTTTTTTTTTTTAAAATTTTAAAAAAAAGTAAAAATTCGTAAAAAAAAAAT
>FIZV01064646.1:0-14797 GCA_900050545.1 Trionymus perrisii | reverse complement strand
GGTAATCTTCACAAAATACGTACACGTAGGTAGCCTAAATTTTCAAAAAAAAAAAAAAAAAAAAAAAAAAAAAAAAAGTACTTTGCATATAATCGGTGATGTTAGAACGACTGATGAGAATTCTAAAAAAAAAACGTTTGTTATAATGGGGTAAGAAAAACAATTCACTGCAAACATTACGAGTGAAACGGAAACGAGCCCAATTCCTTCATTTTACCTGAAGAAGTGATAAATGTAAAGGCAGTCGCGTTTTTTGGCACCGATTTCAATTCAGGTTGTAAATTTTGATTACAGTAGTCCGACGAATTGCAACACTCACTCGAGTAAATTGACAACAAAGGGATAGGAGTCCAGCAAATACGAGGGTTTTCAGGAAATATGGCAATCTCTTTTTCGGCGCACCTGGGAAGTCGTTTACGTATATTTTTACAAATCTGAATTGGAAGCTGACTTCGATATCGGCGAAACAAACAAGGAATCGAACATCGTTTGATATAAAAAATATAAACGAAACTCGTAGGGTTTAGAGCATCGACGCCAAATAAGTTCACGGTTGCATTGTTCTCAAACGAATATGATCAATGATCATTTACGAATCGTTGTTTCTGAATAAAATAATAATTTCCATTACCTAAAACTTCGAACGTCTTTCCCATCTCTCCTTTGGACAGCTGCAAAGCAGAGTCCTCCATCGACGGCGACACATGTCTTATTCGCGCAATTATCACAATAACATAGTAATCCTGAAAATTTCATAAAAACTCTAATCAATAAATTAATATCTTAGAAACAATTTCAAAACGAATCAAACAACGGTGACGAAATGTAGTACAACGAAAATAAAGGAACAATATGAATAATTCAGTTCGCATAATCATCGTTACTAGCACATAAATTCAAAGGGAGAAAACACCAAACCTCAACTTACCGGAACCGAAGTCAAATTTGAAGATGAGCAGAAGGAAACCGCTGAGTAACAGGAACTTGAGTACAAGAATCATTCTAACGAGTATAATCCTTGATAAAATACTTTTTGACCTGGAAACCAGTCATTTTGGATCGTTGATACCTTGAAAAAAAAAAACGATTTGATATAGATAGCTTCATTTACAATTCACCACTACAGCTAACTTACTATCGATAATTACGATACTATCATGTATCGTGAAAAGCACGAAAACAAGTTATAATTACACGGATCCAGTTATTAAAAGGTGTAAGGTGATAAAAACAACGAGATTAGCAAAGTTCAATTCGACCATCATTTTTTTTTTTTTGTAAAGCAGTTCAATGCTTCAATAACACACTCGCTCGATTCGAAATTCAACACATTGAACTTGTTTTTTAATACGTAATTAGACAATTTGTATCATGTTCTCTACCGGTATTGTCTGTTTTAATGAGTAAGGGTACTTACCGAGACTTGGAAATTTCATCTAAGAGGTAGAAAGTCGATAAGCAATTTTGTAGATTTACATTATTATCAAGTCATAATTTTCAATTTCGCGATTTGAAGAATGGGATTAAATCCACCGAGTTACGAAACGTTTTGTAATTCGCAATTTCGCACGAGGGACAAATTGTTCGTATTCACAAGTACTGTACTTGACGTAAACTACTTATTCACTGTTTTGTATAATATGATTGTGTTAGTAAGTGTAAAATTTATCAAAGATCAAACACAAATTTTCACCATAATTTCTCGTTCACTTCACTTCTTTTCCCTTTTCAAGGTTGTTTGGAAAAAATCTTATGATTCGTGTCGTTCTTAAAATTGAACGATACGAGGACATTGGCAGTGCTGCCAATAACGTTCAGTAACGTAACGAGGCTTTGTGAATGTGATACGTTACGTTACTTACGTTTTCTGAAATGAGTTTGATTGAAGTTTGAATTTGAACTTTGATGGTTTTTGGTTGTTTTCCTTCGATTAGGAGGATAAAATCATAAAATTGAAAATTTTGAAAAATTCTATTTATATTTCTAATTTATGGCATTCGGGTAGGGGGGGGGGAGGACGGGTGGTGGAACGACCGTTCCACTGGATGACGTACATCAATAGCCGAACTTTTTTAGCTTTACATTTTTTCCTATAATGCGTACTTTGATGTTTTTTGGTTGTTTTCTTTCGGTTAGATTTTAGTGTCTATAGTTAGATTAAAGGAAATTTTGAAAAATTCTATTTTTATACCATGATGACGTATACCAATAGCCCAGCCTTTTTATATTTCCCTACACTGTTTGAGGCTAATAAAATGATAACTGCCTATTGTCATAATATGTACAGTCACTGATCCTGCTCAATCTCAGCTAAGTACTTCCGTAGTTTGCACTTTCATTTTCATCAAAGAATGATAATAATAATAGAGCTGATTGATTTCAAATTTAAATTCAAAATTGGAAATGAAAACGATGCAAAGGTCAATTTTTATTTTTTTTTTCAACCTTTCTTCAAAAGTATGTTCTGCTTTGAAGCTACGCTCGATGTTAAAATTACCTACATCAAGAAAATAATTAAGTTACCTACCTCATGGAATAAAAAATAGGTAACTACTCTTGAGGAATTTTTGTAGCTGCCTCATCTTATGCCAAGTTTGCAAGAAATTTCTTGAACTCCAATTCATCTTCATAGGACATCGTTGCATGAATTATACTTCGGACCAAACTGCAACACATTCATCATTTTTATCAACAATGATAATGACTAGGTAGTTCAAAAATCAAGAGAAATAATTCAGCAAAAATTTCAAAGTGATACAAAAAAAGTCAATTTTGAACGTTTAATTCGATAGAGAAAATGTCTCCTCTGTTTCCTGAAAATATTACATCATCCAAAACAGCAGACCAAACGAATTCTATTCTAAAACGAAATAAAAATAGCAACGTAGTAATTTCAAGATGGTAAAATTTTAAAGGGTCAAGGAACTTGCAAGATTTACCAAAATGCGGTAAAATCTTTACTACGAAAGAGGAATAAAAATCCATCACCCAAATAAACTCGCATAAACTTCATCGAAGAAAAGTGAGAACACAAAATGTAGCCAATGTAGGTAGGTATGTTTTTAATTTTAATTATCAAATTAATCGAGCGATTTTGAAAGATATGATTTGAAAATTCACACATCGAGCCCTTGACAATTTTCAACACAGTTACCTATCTATTAATTCATTGCAAAATGTAGCAATGTTAGTTGGTGAAGGTTAATATTGTATACGATCACGATGCCAACACTACCGTTGGCAATTTTTCTGTAGGTTATTCCTGAGCATTGACTTAATGCCAAATTAAAGAAAACCGTCGTCGTAGTTGAAAACTTTTACTCGATGGTTGGTCAGTTGAGTTAAAAGCTGTGCTCGCGTTCGGTTCGTAGGAAAATAGTGTTCACGTTCAATTAGTTATTAAATTTTGTTTTAGTTCGTTTAAGTAAATCTAAAATGTCGAGTAACAACAACGTTATGGTGCCATCGATGGCTGATCCTGCTGCCTTCTTCAAGGATTTCGTTGCCGGAGGTATTTCCGCAGCTATCTCGAAAACTTCCGTTGCACCCATTGAACGTGTAAAATTATTGTTACAAGTGCAACATATTTCTAAACAAATTCCACCGGAACAACGTTATAAAGGTGAGCTTTTATTGTTTGTTTTTATTTAAAAAAAAAAGTATCATCAGGTAATTCGAGGAGTGAGGTATCTAAATCAGAAAGGATATCATAGGTGATACTGTACCTACCTACCTAGTACCTACCTATGTAGAATTAAAATTCAATTAAACCACTGATTTCCATTCAAAATCAACTGCCTATCAATAAAATCTAATATTATAGAATAAGTAGGTACATCCATAATATACCTATAAATCACAAGTTCGAGTAGAGATTTCAAAGGTGACCTTAGTACACCTCCTCTCTTACTTTTCATGGTCACTGCTGAACTTACTCGAGTATAATGAATTATTCAAATTAGATTTTTATTATCAAATATTCAAATGAAAATTCCCAGGTATGGTCGACTGCTTTATAAGAATTCCAAAAGAACAAGGAGTAACCGCTTATTGGAGAGGTAACATGGCCAACGTAATTCGTTACTTCCCAACGCAAGCTTTAAACTTCGCCTTTAAGGACATCTATAAACAAGTTTTCTTGGGAGGAGTAGATAAAAATAAGCAATTCTTCAGATACTTTTTGGGTAATCTTGCCTCCGGTGGAGCTGCTGGTGCTACTTCATTATGTTTCGTATATCCTTTGGATTTCGCCAGAACCAGGTACACATTGCTTTCCAAATATTGTTCGCAAGTTGAACCGTTATAAATTTTGATCCATTTTCAGATTGGCGGCTGACGTAGGAAAAGGAAACGAGAAACGTGAATTCAAAGGCTTGGGCGACTGCATAAAGAAAGTTTACAAGGCTGATGGTCTCGGAGGTTTATACAAAGGTTTCGGAGTATCGGTACAAGGAATCATTATCTATCGTGCTGCCTACTTCGGTTTCTTCGATACCGCCAAGGGAATGTTACCCGATCCCAAGAATGCTGGCTTCTTCGTATCTTGGGGTATTGCTCAGGTAATTAGAAATCAACCTATCACGATGCAGCTTTCACTAAAAAATATACAAAGGGTAATTAATTTTTTCTTCGATTATTAGGTTGTAACCACCGTTGCTGGTATTGTATCTTATCCTTTCGATACCGTAAGAAGACGTATGATGATGCAGTCTGGACGTGCAAAGTCGGAAATCCTTTACAAGAGTACGCTTCACTGCTGGTCGGTAATTGCCAAAACCGAAGGTACCGGCGCTTTCTTCAAAGGTGCTTTCTCCAACGTACTGAGAGGTACTGGTGGCGCTTTAGTGTTGGTGTTATACGATGAAATTAAAAACTTCATATTTTAGATTCATTCCATAGAATAAATTCTAAATTAGTAGGCATTCAATCGAACGTGTATCTCTATTTAAGTAGTTAATCGAACGTTTATCTTAAAATTGATGTAAATTGTGCCATATTTCGTTCCTTGTATATAATGTAATATAATAGCTCAATATTATAATTTCAGTACTTTCTGTACTTTTTTCATTTTCAATTAATTGCCTATCGAACCTTATGATATAAAATTCACACTTCAGCGATATAGTACATAATAATATTTGACATTAAGTATTCAAATGCGATATCAATGTTTATCGACTCTATTATTAGAGTTAAAATAATACAAAAAATATGGATTTTTAAAAACGCGCCCTTGATTTAAAAATAACTCGGTCATTCTATATGTTCATTAACAACAGTGTACCCAAATAGCGGTATTCTTAGAATCTGGCAATGAATAAGAAAAGTCTAAGGCGATAAAGCCACACAGCTACCCGCACACATCAACATTCTTATTCGACCAGTGACATTTACACAATCGATTTGTAAACATTTAAATATTTCACGTAAAAAATCCAGGTGAATCAGTTGTCTTTTTTTCAATAATTTACAAAATAAAAAATGTTGTTCATTTCTACAATAAAATAATTCACCACCAAATATTGTAGTAAATCATGCCGACACAAATTGTATAAAAAAATTCAAATTTTTATTTACAGAAAAAAAAATCGATTTTAAATCTATAACGAATGTAAACCACTTAAAAAAATTAAATACACAGACACGATATTAATAATAATAATAGTATTTCACTGATACTTCGAACTACCATAAAGGATAAACATTTCGCTGGATGGCATACTGGAAAATTGATTAGATGGGTTCATTCATATCATTTTAATTACACAAGTCAAAAATATGAATTTTTCAGTCGGCTCAGAATACTTGGTAAACTGAATTTCCTCATACCATCGTACGATGTGCATCACCAGCAAAACGTTCGATTATCTGAAAAAAAAATCAAGAGTCCTATTACAAAAAATAATTCTAGTATTGTTTCGCCAATAATCAAAATTTAATCGGACCACTTACTCCCGAAATTATTGGTAGATTAAGGAATGTTCCTAAGATTGGTACCCTTCTCAAGAAATTTACGGCTACAGGAAAGAAACCACTAAAAACAAAATAATGCAAATGGAGTGTCAATTATACACCCTCGTGAAAACGTCAGTTTCAAGTACGATCACATTTTACAGTACGATGAAGTACGTGTAGATGAAGAACTAGGATTACCTAAACAGTAGAATGAAACCGTAAAATTCGAATATCATGCCAATTAACGGCCAACCTATTAAAACCACTACAATTCCTCCGAAGAAGCATGCTGTCGCTTTGATTTTTTGAACTTGGAAAAAGAAACGTAACGTTCTTTGAATACCAATAACGCATGCGAGTCCGGAAATGAATAGAATCTGAAATAGTACATTTCATTTTGAATATCTATACCTACGTTCTGTATAAACACGAGTAACATTCAAGGTGGAAAAATTTCGAAACTTACGTTACCGATGGCTAGTAATCCTTTATCGAAAAGTAATAATACTCCTAGAATAAGTAGTGATATTCCAAATCCAGCTAGACCGACACCCAATTCTATAAGAGAAAAGATATGTAATATTAGTTCATTAATTACGATCTGGTCAACTTTCTCGTAAAACTGAGAATTATTGTTATCAGTGTAGATACTAGAAAAGAACACTTACTTTGGATATCAGTGATTTGAATCATGACGAAGGTACAGTGACGATGATTATTTCAATAAATTCACTACGATAAATCACGAGCAATAATTAAAAACATAGCGGAACTGAATACCTAAACGCGAAATTCCTAATACTAATTATTTAAAGCTTTTAGATTCGTAACATTTTTGATTGAATGTTAAAAGGGGTTATCCACTTGAATACTGTATCAAGACATGGGCCAGACAAAATTACGGTAAGGTGCTGGTGGTTAACTATATAAACTATAACGTTGAGAATTCTTTTTCCCCAATTTTTTTCATAAAAAAAAGAAACGAACTAATCAAAATTGATTACGTAAAAAATTTACTGATTTTGTCAATCAACGAAATTTGATCAATTTCTAGACATGTAAACAAAAACGTGAAAAAAAAACCACTGAAGGGTTCATTCTTGAAGAGCGTCGTGACGTGGCTTTTTTGACGTCTACATTTTTAATGAACTTAAGTGTTAATTATTCATTTTTTAAATTTAAATTTCAATTGTTTGAGAAATTTTAAATACTGTTACAATTACAAACGAATTATTGTTTCATAAAAATCATAAAAAATTTTAAAATACCCTAAAATCATCATACACCAATGAAATTTTTGTGTTTAATATTATTCAACACTGTCAACACTCAACCACTAGGTCACTTTCTAAAATAACGATATTAGCACTCCTATACGTTTGATATGTGCACTTGAATAATTGATAAGCCTGCTCACGCTGATAAGCGATAATTGCATTATATTATTTAGTCCATTTACAAGAAACCAATTGTCATTAAATCAATATGTAGGTACTTATCTTTAAATACACTTGGAAAAATTTCATAAGTGGACTCCCACATTTCGCAGTGTGTGGTCGTCTTCCAGTGAACTTCTTTGAAGTTTTTCGAACGAGCAAAAATGTAGTAGATTTCAAAGCATGGACTCATTACAAACCGCATCTCAAGGTAATAATCCTCGTTTAAATATTAAATTCAACTTTGTACCGTGTTAAATTTATTTTCTCAGAGCTCAACAAGAAGTAAAAAACACATCGATGAAATTTTTCGAACCAGCTCTGTGATTATAGACCAAGATTGCCTCAATCATGTCGTCAGAAAAACTCGTACTTATCAAGTTGCACTATTTCCTATTCAACGCCGGTATACCTCTTCTTATTTTGCATATAACCTTATATAAATTGATTTAATGAGAATACTAACGATATTTCTATTCCAGGCGTAGCTCCGATTTTAATATTTGGACCGACGATTGCCAAACAAAGTGGCTTTGCCGCCTTAACTGTCGGACTGATGTATACCGTCCTACCATTAGTCGGATTATTCGTAAAAGCTATCGGTGGAGCGATTGCCGATAAATTCAACAAAAAGAAACTGGTGTTCCTATTAGCTATATTTTGTTGTATATTTTCTACTTTTTTTATGGCCGTACTTAGAACCGATGTCGTCAGGAGGAAGACAACTTTATTATGCGGTACCACTGTCTATGTCAGTACATGCAGCAATAAAATTGTACACCTGCAGAGTACGCCGTCCTTCAATAATAGAAGCTCGGCTACTATGAATTGCGAGGTATCTATTAGCGAAATCTGTCTTTCGGTAAAAATGTTTGTAGATTGTGAGCGTTTTTAAACAGATATTTCATTAGAGCAAGATGATAAGAGGTAGTTATTGATTTAAATCGAGCGCATTGGTTATTCCGAAACCGATGAAAACATAATAAAGGTACAAGGCGATAACCTTTGATAAGTAATCAGAGCGCATAATGATTTTAAGTACAAAGGTTAATAAGTTTGGTCAAGTTTCACTGGTAGAGTTTTGCTTGGCGAGAGTTATGAATGAATGAAAAATGAGTAATAAAGGGTTACAGGATTACGAGTAATGCTTCACTTTACTCTTCGAATATAGGATTATCTCATCGTAATCGTTTAATTTAATTGTTGCATAGATACGATGCGGAGTTGACCCAGAGTTCGCTCGGCAGCTATGTGATAATTGGGCTCATTGCGACGATGAATTAGAAGAATACATCAGGAGAAATGCAAGAAGGCCGAATAAAAGTGGCGTGTTTTCCGAAAGTGTTACCATTTTCGCAAAAATAGAAAAAAAGCATATATTTAAAGTAAGTCGACCAGCTGTTCGATAACCAGTAACTCGTGAATTTTAAAATTAATTTACCCATAAAATTATACGCAAATCGTAGATAAACAGATGCATTTACGCATTGATCAGAGAAGAAGCATTAGGCATCGAGCAACAGCAGTTCATAGCGCCATACTGTAAAGACCACGTGGCTCCTATCTGTGCTACAATCTGCGATAGTTACGAGTTCATGAATTTACTGAAAAGTGACAGACCTCCGTTGAAAAGCGATCTGAACAATTTGAAATTTTGGATTCTATTCGTAATATTGGCGATTAGTTGGGCCGGCCTAGGATTAACGGGTAGTATGTCGGATACAGTTTGCTTCGATATGCTCGGTAAGTCGTCCAAATTCAAGTAACACTAAGCAAAATGCCCATAATCACGATGAGTTCATTTTGCAGGTAGCGAGTCACATCTTTATGGTAAACAAAGAATGTTCGGCGCTCTAGGTTGGGGAATAGTTAGTATATTCGCTGGTTGGCTGGTGGACGCGAGTAGCGAAGATTATTTCGATAAAAATTACAAACCTTTATTTTATTTAGCCACCATTTTGCTGTGCGTCGATTTGGTAGTGGTTGTTTTTATGAATGTACGTGTCAGACAACTGCGCAACGTCTAATTACTTTGTATTCGGCAATTTGAATCCCTTATTTTCTTTTTACGTAGGTGACCGCGAACACAGCAGCCGTATCGATTTTCAAAAACGTACATGTACTATTTTCCAGTTCTCGAACCACCGTATTTGCTATCTGGTGTTTCGTCACTGGTTTATTTTCCGGTATCGTGTGGAATTTCTTATTCTGGTAAGCAAAAATGACTCGTAATTGTTATCCTATTTTACGAATTATATAAAATGATCATTTCCATTCCATTGTTAGGTTTCTGGAAGATATATCAACGGCCGAAGATTTACAATGGAGTAAGACGCTGCAAGGTTTAGATTCCTTATTCACGACCATCCTTGGAGAACTACCCTTTTTCTTCATTTCCGGTTCGTATTAGCAAACGTGTTTTCACAACGATTAGTAATAGTATCCTCGTAATAACCGAACCGTTCCCATAAGCAGGGTTCATATTGAAGCAAATGGGCCACATAAGGTTAATGTCGCTGGTGTTATTCGCCATATCCGTCCGCCTGCTCGGGTACTCGCTGCTCTTCAGACCAGTTTGGGTATTACCCATAGAATTAATAAACGGATTCGCCTTTTCAATGTGCTACGTCGTCATTGCATCGTATTCCAATTTGATAGCTCCTAGAGGCACCGAAGCTACCTCACAGGCCTTGTTCAGCGCCTTATTCGATGGATTAGGTGAGTTCAACGATCGCTCAATATGGCATATTCTAATGTTACGGATCTATATGATATGTATTTGAAACATTGCAGGTATGTCATCCGGCGGTCTTCTCGGCGGATTGGTTTATCATCGATACGGCGGAAGGTTCATGTTTCGGTTTTTCGGTTACGTTTCCGTTATTATCGGATTGGGTCATTTTTTCATCCAGCGTAGGTTCGATTCGAAAAACAAAAATGAACAACGATTTAAAGGTTATTGATTCATGGATAATATTAGTACGTGTTTTTGGTAACATTTTTAAAAACCAGATTTGTATATTTTTAGATAACACTTCAGAGGCCCAATATTCGAGTCCAAACGATGCCATCAGAATATTAGAAAATACGTAGAAAACTTTTTTAAAGAAATAACACAGCAAAATAATCGGTAACGGAGTTGCGAGTGATATTTTCAGGATCAAACACTTCAGGGAAGAAAGGGAGGGGGAATACTTTGACATTCCGTTTTCAAACCTTAATTTTAACCTTTATTCACCTATTTACCTATATCATTTCAACACCACGGCCACGTGAGCGTGTTCTTTTGTCCATTTTTTATTTTATGAATATTTTGTTTTTTGTTATGTTGTTTCCGTAATTTTTAAGACTGTTCGTTAAGTGTTTATTTTAAATATTTTTATACTGGGTTGTGATAATTTGTTTTAGTTTGGTGTTTTGTTACAGGGTTACATAAGTGATAAAATTTATCATGTTTTTATTTGAGTTTATCTTTTTAAGTAAAAATCAAACGTCATTTTTTAGTTACTTTATTTGTGATTTCTTTCATTTCGAGAGTTGAATACTCAAAAGAATCAAGGTTTTTTGAAAACAATTATTCAAATGAATTTTAAAAAATTATGTAAGGATTTTTTTAAATTGCTTGAAAGTTTTTTTTTTTATTTAAATTTTTTAAATTTTGGAAAAATTCTTTTGAAAGCAAAATTTTTCAAATTTTTGGGCTCAAAAATGAATTAAACAGAATTTTATTCCAAGTTTTTTCAAAAATTCATTTAAAATATTTTTTTGTCAATTGAAACTATTTGAATTTTGAAAAAAAAAATTTAAAAATTGTGTTTTACAAAATTATCAAATTTTTTGCTTCAAACAAAATTTAAAAAAAAATTGTATGGTTTTTTTTAAAAATTGGTTGAATGTTTTTCTCTCTCTCTTACTTTGAAAAAATAATTCTTGTAAAAGCAAAACTTTCCAATTATTGGCTTCAAACACGAATCAAATAAAATGTTAAACTTTTCTAAAAATTTGTTTAAAAGCGATTTTTGTCAATTCAATTTTTTTTTAATTTTGGAACTGCAAATTTCTCGATTGTTGCAAGATCAGATTATTTAAAAAATTTATTTTTTTTTTCAAAAATTATCTAATTTTCTTGGAAAACGAATTTTAAAAATGTTTTGTTTCAGACACGAATTTAAAGAAATTTTGTTTGAAATTTTTTTTTCAATTTTTTTCTGGATTTTGGAAAAGTTGTGAAAAAATTTTCAGATTCTCGTAAAAGCAGTTTTTTTTAATTTTTGCTAGAAACACTTTTTTTCAATTTTGTTAAAAAACGAATTTCAAATTTTTTGCTTCAAACATGAATTTAATGAAATTTTATTCGGAAACAATTATCAAAAATTTGTTTTGAAGGCATTTCTTTTTTCAACTTAAATTTCTTAAATTCTAAAAAGATGCTTGAGAAAGCAAATTTTCCAAGTATTTGCAAGAACCAGTTAGGTACCTATTTAAATTTTTTTGAGGAACTAATTTTTCAAATTTTTACGTTCAAACATGAATTTAACGAAGAAAAAAATTATTTAAAAAAAGTGTTTTTGTCAATTAAAATTTTCCGAAATAAATATATCATTTTTTAATTTCAAAAAATATCACGATTTTTATTGAAAAACGAATTTTTAGATTGCTCGCCTCTTAAATTCAATGATATTTTTAACGATTTTTCGAAAGTTTTTTTTTTTTTCAATTTTGATAAAATGTTTATGAAAACAAATTTTTCGAATTTTCGTAAGAAACAATTTTTTTTAATTTTGTTGGCAATGACTAACCATTTTTGAAAAATTTTTGCCTCAAAACATAATAGGTAAATTTTATTTAAAAACACCTTTAACATTTTTGTGTATTTTTTTTTTTTTAATTTTCACGTTTTCATTGAAAAATGGATTTATGTATTCAATTTTTTGCTTCAAAGCACAAATTTAACGAAATTTTTTCAAATTTTTGAATCCTGACACAAACATGAATTTCAACAAAATTTGCAAAAAAAAACATTAAAAAAAAATTGTTCGAAAGAATTTTCCAATAATTTTCTCTAGACACAAATTTTGGAATAAAAACGATAAATCTATTGAAAAATCAATAATAAAACAACCACTGCAAAGTTAGGTATCACTGACACGAAACAGAATTATGTTATTAAAAAGAAATGATAAAAATCTAGATTATTCTAATCTTAATAGATTTCAACTTACTATCAACTCAATTACGAGTCCTCACACTCGATGTACGTTCGACGATGAGTGATTTAAATTCTAAAAATTTAATCGGCCTTCGGACACCGATACAAAACATTGTAAACTTGAGATGAAACGAAACCCCCGACAATTTCTTTTAATTCGCTAGTGGTTTTTATTACATGATAATTGGCCTTTAAAAATGATTTTTTTAAATAAGAAACTTCTACAACTAAAACTGATATACTTCCTTTGCTACGCAGGTAAGTGAACCGATTGTTCTCATAATACGATTGTCGATTACACACGTTGTTGCAAAGAATTTTTAAAAGTTGTCATAACGATGCCATAATTATTAATTCCCAATCTATTAATTTCAGGATTAAGCCCTATGACTTCTTTTGGATCCACTGTCGCCAAACAACTCGGCTTCTCCGCTACTTCTGTCGGAGTTGCATACTTCGCATCGGTGATATTATCAATTTTTGGCAGAATTATTTTCGGATATTTGGCTGATAAATTAAGAATACACAAAGCTTTGCTCATTTTAGCCACCCTCGTATGTGGAATTTCCATCCTGTCGATGGCTGTGTTGCCAAAACAAACCGAGAGTGTAAAAATTGCATCCGAAAAAGCGTATATTTTCGATGAAAATGATACCTCGTTCGTGTTGTGTTTCGCGAATGACCGCAGATGTTCATCTTCTAAAGAAAATCTCGATGGGAAAGTTTGCACGGTAAGATGAATATACTCGTAACTTCCTTATGACCTACTGAAGGTATCATCGATGGATGATATTTCGGAAACTTGCTTCTGTACTTTACAGATAAATTGCTACGATCTAAATTTAACCGTATCTTTCGCGATAAATTCGAGTTCCGATGCCAGTTCGTCGTTCACCTTCTGCTATCAAAATCCGGTAATCAATTATAGTAAATTTTCTTCAAACGAGAAAATGAGATCTTCAAAATCAGTTGGTAAACGAATCAAAATACATTTCAGTCAAATTTCTCCTGCTTGAAAGCCACCAAAAGTGGCACATTCCAAATACTCGTCGATGGAACAGAGAAAGAAAAATATTGCGACGTTGGCACATGCTCGATTCCGCAGAATGCTTCGGATGCCGAACAGAAATCAACTCTGGAAGATTTTCTATTGCCTTTGTTTTGGCTTTTTCTCTCTATTTACTCCGTATACTTTGTGACCAGTTTCATTATGGGAGTTTTCATCGATGCCATTTGTTTTCATACTTTAGGCGAGTAAAAATAACTTTGTCCCTTCAAATCGCCCACTCTGCAACCTTCTTCCGAGCGAGTAGTTTGGGAAGCATATTTCCAGGAGTAGAGTAGGAATCTCGTAAAACAGAACACACGATATACATATGTAAATAGCGAACGTGCTTGTAATTTGTTCCTTTTTATTGTGTTTAGATTACGAAGAAGGGAATTTCGGAAACCAGCGCATGTTTGCGTCCATGGGCTGGGGTCTGTCCGGCCTTTTTTCAGGAATTCTCACCGATTACGTTAGTGAAAACGAAGATTTGAAAAATTATGTACCGACGTTCGTGGCGTCCTTTTTATTACTCCTTGCGACCGCATCGCTGATCACTTTTTTTAAAGTTCGTGTCAAGCAGAAAACATCAGGGGTGCCGAGATCCCCCACAGCTGTTGAGGATCGCCCAATTTGCTCTCACAACCCCCCCCCCTTTTTTACACCACTCATACTTTTTCGGCTCTCGGTAACCATAAAAAAATATATCTTTCTACTTTGCAGTTTGCTTCACTCTTGTTCTAATTGTATTACATTGACACATTTTCAAAAGAGGTGTAGGGCGTTTTATGGAATAAATCGAAAATCACACTTTTTGAAGAGCTACACCTTTTGTATTGTTTAAAAATTCGAGTGCTAGAATTTCTTTAAAATTCAGGGGATTTTTTTTTCATATTCCCAAAAATTATTAAAATTGCCGAATTTTTAAAAATCGTTAAATTTTTAACGATCCAATAATTTTCCGAAATTGTAAATTAAGAAAAAAATGTTAAATTTCCCCCAATTTTTGAATTTTGTAAAATTCTTTAATTTACAAAAATTATTATCAATATTTTAAAAATAGCAAATTTTTCAAGTCAACACTTTTTCCAAAATTGCCACATTTCTAAAAATTATTAAATTTTAAAAATTGTAAATTTTCCCAAAATTGTC
>FIZV01064610.1:0-16766 GCA_900050545.1 Trionymus perrisii | reverse complement strand
ATGAAAAATAAAATACTCATTTTTTTTTAAGAAAAAATATTTCTTATTTTTTGAAATAAGAATATTTCTCCAATTCAAAAATTGTTATCAAACTAAATTTGAAAAAAAAAAAAAAAATTCTCAGAACTTTGAAAAGTTGATTATTAGACCAAACTAACATTTTGTTCCGAAACGAAATTTGAAAAATCTATTTTGGATTTGGGCCTACCTAAAAGTAAAAAAAAAAAATAAAATACAAATTATGTTATACACAATTTGAAAACAAAACGATTCGAAGTCAAAATTCATGCAAATTGTTTTTGGCCGAAATTTGAAAAAAAAAATGCCTAGAAACTGAATTCGAGAAACACTAGTGGTTCTAAAGGTAAATCACGATTTGTTGGAATTATTTTCTAAATTTTAAAATAGAAATATAAAATGTGTAGTTTTTTGAGAAACATGTAGCAGCGGGTAAACTCAATGGAAGGGAAGGGGAGGGAGTGAGAGAAGCGATCGTGATTCGCCACATTTGAAAGGAAATTGTAATTTTAAACATTTTTGGTGATTATAAATTTTGCTATAAATTCGATTGTTTTTTTAAAAATGTAAAAAACAGGTTTTCAAGAAAGGCGATGGACCCTTGGTGAACAGTGAGGGGGAAAAAGGGCCTACAAGCGAAATTTATTCATTATAGTGTCTAGAACAAAATTCAATCATAAAATCGCTTTTAATGATACAATCGATCGGAAGCCTTTTTTGTGAAATTGAGACCCGATTAAATTTAAAAAAAAAAAAATCCATAAAATTTGTCCAAAACTCAAAAATTTATTTTTTAATGTCGTAACAAAAATATTGACGTCATGTTACGACTACGTCGCATAATGTTCACGAAACGTGCTCGCATAAATTAAACTTTATGCTGCGTTGTTAAGAGGATGAGAAAAACAGAGCTGGCGAGATAGACGAGCGATTTGGATTCCATAAAATGGCCATTCTAATTTCGACTTATTGAATTGTTGACTGCATCCGTTCGTCGAGTCACAAAAATACGTAAAATAATATACATATGAATACGTCTAAATCGGATTCTGTACTATGTACTTACCATAGATGCCTACGTAGGTATAATCGTGCAGTTTAAAAGGTGAGAATTGAATAAAGCGTATTTTTAAGTTCGCAAAACACGAGTATGTCGTCTAATTTCTGAGATATTCTCCGTCTCTGTGCGCCTTTCAAGGTACGTATATGCAAAAATAATCGCACCGTTGAACTCGTGACATTTTAAACTTTTTTATCGAATTGCGTAATTTAAAAAAAAAAAAATCCACAACCTACTTTGTCTTTCTTTTTTTTATATACCTACGAAAGTTCGTCGAACCTATCGTAAATATTTATACTCGGCTATTAAAAATTTCCATCTTTAGTTTCGAGTGAAAATTCTTGTTAGCATCGAGTGATTGGTATTATTTAAGACGATTTCGTAAAAGTTAAACCCGGTAAGATATTAATATATTCATATTTCCAATAAATTTGAAGGTGAAGTTCAGAAAAAAAGTTAGGTAAAAGTTCTTACATAACAGAATCAACGACCTGTGACGAGTTTAGTGATACATAAGACATCCTCAATTACCCCTTCTTCTCCCTTCACTCTTCTGTGCAGGCCTACCTATCGTAGAAAGTAAAACCATATTTTAAAATATACAAATTAAGGAAGGTAATCCGTGACGCCGGAATTTTTTAGGAACACCTAAAACCACTAAAAAATCTGGAGAAATGAGGTACATTCGTTGTCGAAAAAAAGAAAGTTAAATGTAGACCACTTTATGAGATAAACGTTGACCAAGGTCGTCGTCGTTGGTCGTACCTTTACGATTAATTTAACCGAAACGCCTCAGGCCGAAAAGGTGTTTCTTATAGATTTTTTTCGAAACCAAATCCATCTTCATAGATGTTTATTTTTCATTTGAAATAAAAATTCGATATTTGAATGTGACTGGGGATTGATGAGCCTCGAGCTGAATGAAAAATATGGCTCGTTCGGAGATAACTAGATATTTCATGTTTCCAGGTTCTTTTGTTTTAACGTGCTGCGAGGTTTTTGGTGTGTTCTGAAAAAGGATACTGTCGATGAGTGCGGAGAGTTGGGTGAATTTTCTGAAAAGGTCTTGACAAAAAAATTAAGAATTGTTTCAAAAATTGCAATGAAACGGAAAATGTTTAATTCTCTACGATGGAAAATAAGTAGGTTAGGTACGTCAACCCGTACAATTTCTCAGGCTGAATTTTTTGAAAAAAATGCCCATTCAATTCGAAATTGATATAATTGATTCTAAAAATTATTTCGAGGTACAAATTTCATAAAAATCAAATTTCCACAATGTTCGTGAATTGTTTGTGAATTTTTCATCAAATTCACTCCACGTGAAACCCTAGAAATTGTAGGATTGAATTTTTTGAAAAAATTTCCCATTTAATTCAAAATTGATGAAATTGGTCTTAAAAATTATTTCGAACTATACATTTGATGAAAATCAAATTTCCACAATGTTGGTGAATTTTTCATCAAATTCACTCCACGTAAAACCCTAAGTATACTTACATTTTCAGGATTGCATTTTTTGAAAAAATTTATCATTTAATTCAAAATTGATGAAATTGGTCTTAAAAATTATTTCGAGCTATAAATTTCATTAAAATCAAATTTTCACAATATTGATGAATTGTAATGTTAAATTTTTTGGAAAAATTTCTCGTTCAAGTGAAAATTGAAAAAATTGATTCTAAAATTTTTTTCTATTTATTACCTATGTTGAAGAAGAAAAATTTCTATTGGTTAACCAATTTTCTGTTGAATTTCATAAAAAACGTCAAAGCCTACAATTTGTAGAGTTGATTTTTTTTAATTGGCCGCTCTTGTGAAAATTAAAAAATTGATTCAAATAACTTTTTTTTACTCATAAAATTACATTTGAAAAAAAATCCAACTTCAGCGTTTTTTTTCAAATTTCATATAAATGTCAAACCCTACAATTGTAGTGTTCAATTTTTGGAAAAAATTACACAATCAAGTAAAAATTGAAAAAATTGATTTAAATTTTTTTTTCTAATCACAAATTTGGTAACAAAAAATTTTCACTAGATTAACCAAGTTTCTGACGAATTTCAACCCTTCAGTTGTAAGGTTAAATTTTTCAAAAAAATTGCACGTTCAAGTAAAAATTGAAAAAATTGATTTAAAAAAAGTTTCCAATCATAAATTTGGTGAATAAAAATTTCCACTAAATTAACCAACTTTCTGTCGAATTTCATAATACGTCAAACCTTACAAATTGAAGGGGGATTTTTTTTTTAAATTGCACGTTCAACTGAAAATTGAAAAAATTGATTGAAAATTTTTTTGCTCATAAAATTAATTTTATAAAAAATTGCCACAAAATTAACCAATTTTCTGTTGAATTTCACGTACGTCAAAACCCTGCAATTGCAGGGTTTAATTTTTTGGAAAATTGTACGTTCAAGTAAAAACTGAAAAAATTGATTCTAATTTTTTTTTTTAAATTGATGAAAAAACAATTCCCTCATAATTAACCAATTTTCTGTTGAATTTAATATACGTCAAACCCTACAATTGTAGGATTGCATTTTTTGGAAAAATTTCCGGTTCAAGTGGAAATTAAAGCAAAAGGTTCCAAAAATCTGTTCTGATCATAGATTTCATGAAAAAAAAAATGCGCGGAATTAACCAATTTTTTGTCGAATTTCATATAATGTCAAACCCTACAAATTGTAGGTTCGAATTTTTGGAAAAAAATTTCCCGTTCATTTGAAAATTTAAAAAAAAAATATTTAAAAATTTTTTCTACTCATAAAATTATCATTTTTTTTTAAATTTCTACCAATTAACCAATTTTTTGTTGAATTTCTCATAGGTACATATGAACTAAGTTTTGGAAAATGACCTCTCGAATAATATTTGAAAAAATTGTTTTAACGAAATTTTTTTAAAGAGTGCTCAAATATAATTTTAGAAAATTTTTTGATTGTGAGAAAAATTCGTGTGAACCAAATTATAAGAAATTTGTGTTTGGAAAAAAATTGGGAATAATTATTCAATAGTTTTTTGCAAAATTAAAAAAAAAATGAAGGTAGGTAATCAAAAAATTTGAAAAATTTGCTTAAAAAAATATCTTTTCAAAAAAAATACCAATTATTTTTGCAACATTTCGTTTACCTTCATCGTAACGATTTATTTTTGCGAACTTGGCAATTCCAACGGAGTTTCCATTTCGCAAATAAAAAATGCGCATTGTTGACAAAAAAAGAGAAAATAAAAATATTCGAGTTTGGATACTTGAACTGGTGCAAACTCATCAAGCAATTTGTGACACGTGCTAGATCGACAAGAAGACGGGCGACGGGCGACGTACGGTTGCGTCAAAATGCAGTACGTCTTGTTGTTGAAGTAGGTACCGAGAAAGAGCAGCACGTGGGGTCGTGGACTTTGGGAAATTAATTTTTTTAACGACTTTGCGAATTACCTCGAATTCAGGTTATTTGTATGTACTCATATGTACATCCGATGATGGAGCATTGGCACGAAAACAAGAAAATAAATACGGTTAACATGCAGCGATGTGACATTGTACGTCGTGGGTTCTACAAAATATTTTACGAACTTAGTTGCATCCATGCATTGTACGGATCATGCTATTTATTCCGGAATGTAAACAGGAAAGTTGAGTGAATTTTGATAGGGCAGGCAAGGTCACAACTGACAGGTTCGAAAATTTTTTGCGCAGTTGGAAAAATTTAGATGAGGTTTGATGGAATCGTTTCAATCAAGGCAAATCAAATATTGCAAAGATAAATACCTAATAAGGTATTTTTGGTAGTACTTTGTTGAAAAATATATATTTTTTACAACAAATTTTTCAAAATTTTTTATTTTTTTAAAAATTGCTTGAAGATAATGTCTTGAAAATTTTGCTCGAAATTTAGAACAAACTTTTCAATAATTTTTGAATATTTATCAGTTTTTGAGAAACTGACAATTTTTGAAAATTTCGTAATTTTTGAAAAATCAATAATTTTTTTGAAATTTAGAATAATTTTAAAAAATTCAACGATTTTAGGAAATTTGATCAATTTTTGAAAATTTTGCAATTTAGGCAATTGAGTAATTTTTGAAAATGTGAAAAAAATTGCTTTGCATTTTAAAGAAATTTTAACACTTGAATTTCTAAAAAACAGTAAAGTTTTTCAAAAGTTGAATTTTCTATTTATTCCATAAAACAACCCTCTCTTCCTTTGAAAATTGAAAAAGTATCATGTATCAACTTTCTGACTCCCCCATATTTTTCCTCCTAGATTCGTCACTGGTTTACTCTCTTCGTTCGTTATTTTGGTTCAAATCACGTGTTTTTCAAGGTTAAATTAAAGTTGAACAATGTTTGAAAAATTTTCAATTTTTTTTTTCAAATTCAGTTATTAAACAAAATTTTAAGGGTCTCAATCTACAACTTTTGTTTGAAAAAATTTTCAATTTGGGCCTTAGATTCAGTGATAGTTTGTTAGACATGGTCACAATAATTTTTTGTATGCAAATTTTGATTGACCGTTCCTTCCTTCCATCTTTTTAAATTATTTGAACCTGACTTTTTAATATTTTATCAAGCATCGTTGCAATTTTAATTTTTTATAATGAAAATTCTTGTGCCTCAAAGCAAAAAACATATCCATGTAAAAAATCAACAAAAAAATCCAATGAATCTTGAAGTTTGGAAATTGAACAATCATAAATTTTGGATCAATATCAAATTTTCTGAGAGAGAACCTTGAATCGAAGCCCAGTGTACAAACAATTCACATCTTTGTTCTTGCCCAATCCTGGCACCATCCATTGTGCATTAATTTTACGCGAATTCCAACTCCGAAAGAGGACAATTTTACAACCGCATTCGCATCCTACGAACATTCTACGTACTTTAATTTGGCATATCATAGTTGCATTTCTCCGTCATGTCACTTAAACTCTCTGGTCTTGATTGTGTTATTCGTCTGTCTGTCGCATTTCCATGTCTGAAAGTTATTTTATCTAGCCGATATTTAATATTCACAACGCAACCGCATCGTTGCATTCGACATTCGCAGCACGTTTGGAAAACCATGTCAATACGCCTAAAAATAATTGAATCGCTTTTTACCAACACCCGTCGTTGAATTATTATAAATGTGTTTGTATTCGCGTGTGAGACCTTGTGTGTTAAGATTTCGGACCGAGCTTTAAGAAATATTACCACTGAGATTTTTCTCATATACTTTGATGAACTGTTGCTGCATGGGTTGACTTTGCCCCCGGTACCATCGCTTCCATTCCGCGTTATTTGATATCTTAAATCCTCTAGAATATAATGTATGTAGGTATACTGATGCATGGAGTATTGTCGCTTCTAAAATCCGGTTTTAGAACACGGTTTCATGGTTGAAATTCGTTTTATGATTTGGTACCTCGCGTAGGCAGATAATTAACTGCCTACTTGAAATTTATGCACCAGATTGATCAAAATATAGTTCGCGGTTCGTTATAATTTTGTTACTAAATTGAACATACTCATATGATGTAGACGAAGCGGTGGTCGTGTTAATTTATACCGATTGACGACCTCTTTTTGCACTCAACTTTTTACCACAGGTGTTTTGAGTATTTGCCTCGAGATGATTTTTGTTAATGGTGTAACAAAATTGCGATTTCTTCATCGAAAGTTCAATGTACAACAGGTAGATTAGAATATAGCGATGTTAAATTGATCACTTCCTCCAAAATTATCTTAATTCTTGACATAGGTAGTAGGTATCTAGATGAACCATAAGATAATCTAGACTCTTCTCAGCAGGCAACAATTCTCGATTTTTCTCAAGTAGGTAGTTAACAGAACAGATTTTTCTTTGCTAAATAACTTTTTAGCCGAATTTTTTCTGTTTAGCTATCGAAAGATCCGGTAGGAAGTATATTTCGAATAAAACTTTATTTTAAAATTGCCATTTGAAATTTGATTAGGTACTTCATCAGTGAACTTCTGTAAATTGATTGACACTGTCATAAATTCCAGAATGAAACCCGTATCCGATTCCAAGTCTGAGACTGCCGTTACTCATGAAGTAATGATGAACGGTTTTTAAAAAGTCTCGAACTCGAAAACTGTGATAATTGCATATTTGAATAAAGTACATGGCAAATAATACAGTATCGACGTAATAGCCTCACTGAAATATTATAATACCCGCATTCGATTACCTACTTGTCGAGTTTTCATACTTCACCTCAAAACAGGTAATTTTTGTGGCACTCCTTGATAACCGAAAAGAAAACACCATAATTTAATTTTGGATAAGATGATTAAGCAAAGTGTACCTATATCCAAAATTCAGAATTTTCAAGATGGGTTGTATAAAAATTATTGTAATAAACTATAAGTTAAAGTGGAGGAGGTGCTGTGGTATTTAAAGCAAATAAAAACCTCCAGAACTTACTTCTTAATGAATTTGAACGATTTAATTCATCATCAGGTATACTAATTCAAGCCACTATCTGCTACCATTTCATGATCAAAGTCCACTGTGACTTGCTACATTCAAAGATGCATTTTGTTGTAGGTATGAATTTTAGTGAAAAACAAAAATTGAAGTAGATTCTCTTAAATTCTATTTTGTCACCTTGTGTTGTGACTTAGAATTCTAACAAAGCTCTGCTACCATTTCATGATCATAATCAAAACATCCACTTAACTGTACTAAATTCAAAGGTGCATTTTGTTGAAGATACTCATTTTAGTGAACAACTAAACTTGAAGTAGATTCTCTTGAATTCTATTACTTTGTCACCTTGTGTCGTGTCTTGAAATTCGAACCAAGCTATGCTACCATTTCATGATCAAATATCCACTATTGCATCTGTTTTTCAGCACTTGTATTTTTCCAGCTAAACTGTAATTTTTTCGTGTAATCTATGTTTTGTGTGAGATAATGAGAAGTAATTTGTAATATAATCCCTCTTTAGATTATTCTTAAAAGTAGGGAAATATTGAAAATTTGTCTCGTGCCCAAGTGGTTGTCTACGAGGAAAGCTATGATGTCGAGAAATGAATGAAATTGCTCTATCAACTCTCGAGTACATAATCAATGTCTATTTTCCACCACATAATAGCAGGTTTGAATGAAAACTATTAGATCATGATTTGATACTGGCGTGCAGACTATAGGTACTAGAGACGATATTGATCTTCTTTATCCTTTCATTTATGTGCTGGAGAACTTGAAACCCGCACAAATGCTCATCTAGGTTGTTGCTTCTCTTAATAGGTAGATGCTATGAAATATGAACTCATCGTGGTGTACCTATATAAATGTAAAGGTTAAGGCTTAATAGAATTATATACTTACAAGAAAATATTAACTAGTGATAAAGGTCAAAGGTCCACACTGGGTATTGATAGTTTTGTGAAAACTGGTATGTAACTATTTTTTGAAAAATAAACTAAGGTTAAGGTTTTTGTATAATATTTAATGTAAATAATTGAATTTCTCGAACTGACACATGATTCTGAGAAAGATGAACATGCCGTATAAGTTTAATGTCATTGACCATATAAGTAAACAAAACTAGATTGTGTCAGAGTAAAGTGCAGAACGTAGTCGTTTTATAAAAGTTCATTGGCTAAGTTGCCATTTACGCCAATCACCGTTTTCTTCTCATATGAGTTTCTCTTATAGCCGGTCTTACCATTAATGGCATATCGATTCCAATCTTACTCAACTGGTCAGATAACAGAAGTTATGGTATCGAGCATATAGATAGGCCATGAATAGGCCCGAGTCAGAGATACTTGAAAATATTACATTTTAATATTAAAGTTATCATTTTAAAGAATCGCGTGCTGCAGCTACTCAAGATGAGATTAGGGTTTTGGAAATGAGATAAAAAACGAAATAAGCATGTCGTTGCCCTTCATAGAATTAGCCACGCGACGTCATTGAACAGGTTAATCTCACGTCTGTGTCGCGATACAGCGGTGGAAGTTGACAATGTACGTACGTTCGCTATTCTCAGGTTGCATAGACAGAAGCACAGCCATCACTTAGTTTAATTAAGAAAGCAAAAAATCCATTCTGTAGATCATTACGATGGTAAATATGGTGTTTTTTTTCGTTGCTTCGATCTTTTTTCCTAGCTCTTTTCTTTGTTCAAAGTGCAAGAGAGCGGACATCGTATGGGTTTTCTTTGATCGCCTTCTGTACACTAATGTATTGAATATGAGCTATCACGTATGTGTATTTTTTTATTCATTCGCTCTAATGTATCAGTCTTATGACGCGCTTTAAACATGACTTAGCCGTGGAAAATTGTTGACGGGTTTGCTCATTACATTGTCAGTTTTTATATGTTTGGTACTGGCCAGAGTTACTTTCTGTTGTTATTTGATTCATGGTCACAAATTCCAGTGTGCGGAGTGGGGTAATTGGTGTTCTTGGAGGAATTCGATGATGGTCAAGATTTTTGTTGGATTAAAGTGTTTTCAAAATTATGCATAAGTAAATCCGTGGTTTTTTAAATAACAACATATAGCCCATGAAAACCCTATTTGATTTTGGTTAAGCTTACCCAGAAACTGTCTCAGGCTTCAGAACTCAATTTGCAAATTTAAATAAAAATTAGTATCTTTGTTACCCTACACTGCTACCATTTCTTGAACGTGCATTAAAGTTAATTTTTGGGTGTGATCAATTTAAAAAAATTAATTAAAGTGAAAAAAAAATTTTTTTTTCGATTTGTATTTTTTCAGTTGGTTTTGACTTTACTTTTGTTCCTTTATATATTTTGAAACTATGTTCGCAAGGGAAGGGGATGATTTTTTTAATATTGGTTCCTAAAAAAGTGACAGTTTATACAAGGTACTGAAAATTTACAATTTCGTAAAATTATGGGATTATTAAAAATTGACAAATTTTGAAAATTCAGAAATTTTGAAAAATTGTCAGTTTTTGAGAAACTGACAATTATCAGAAATTTGAAGATTTTTAATTGTTCAAAATTTTTTAAAATGTGTCAGTTTTTCAGAAAATAACAATTTTTCAAAAATGATGATTTTTGACAATTCTGTAATTTTTATGAGTTAAAAAATTTTTAAAAATTCAGCGATTTTGAGAAATTTGATAATTTTTAAAAAAATTTCAGCTTTTAAGAAACTATCAATTTTTAAAAATTTGTCGATTTTTAAGAATTCAAAAATTATGATAACTTTTAAAAATTCAATAATTCTTAAAAATTTGTCAGCTTTTGAGAAAATAACAATTTTTTAAAAATGACGATTTTTGAAAATTTCTTAATTTTTGTAAAATAAATAAGCTTTGCGTTAATTAAAGAACTTTAGAAAATTCAGCAATTTTGAATAATCTGATGACTTTTAAAAAATTTTTAATTTTTGAAAAATTAACAATTTTTAGAAAAACAATTTTTAAAAATTAAATAATTTTTGAAAACTTGTCAGCTTTTAAGGAAATGACAATTAAAAAAAATTGATGATTTTTGAAAATTTTGCAATTTTTGAAAAATGAACAATATTATTGTGAATTGGAGAATTTTTTTTAAAATTAGCAATTTTGAGTGATAATTTTTGAAAAAGGTTTCTGTTTTTGTGAAACTGACAATTTTTAAAAATTCAAGAATTTTAAAAAATTTTACAATTTTTAAAAATGTAGTAATTTTTGAAAATTTGTCAGTTTTTGGGAAAATTGCATTTTTTTGAAATCAATAATTTTTGCGAATTAGAGAATATTAGAAAATTCAACGATTTTAATAAATTCGATAATTTTTGAAAATTTGGCAAATTTGGCAATTCAACATCTAATTTCTGAAAACGTGAAAAAAATTACTTTGAATTTTCAAAAAATAGTGGTTTTCCAAAATTTGAATTTTTATTCATTCCATAATACAGTCCTCTCCCCTTAGTAATGTATCAACATTCTGACTTCCCTATATTTTTTCTCTCAGATTCGCTACTGGGACATCATTTATTTTTTAAAAGTTTATTTACAGAATGATCCAAATAAGCTTTATTTATGAAATGGTAGCAGAGCATGGTTCAACGTTTCCAATCCAGTGAAAGAATTCAAGATCCTCCCCGAATTTATGAAAAGGAATACTCCATTTATTCTACAATTTTTCGTCATACATAATGTCTACTCAATAATTATACCTACGAGCTGTCAGATTTTCATAGCTCATAGTGTTATGCCACGCTACGCATATCCTTGTACGTAGATATTATTTCAGCAAGAGGACGGAATTCGTTCTCGAATGATTCATACACGTGATGTTTTACTTTTGCCGCCTGATAAAAGGGAGACGGTTGTTGAAGCGTTCCGCTCGGTGGATTTTCCTTGAAGAATGTTTTTATTGTAATTTTCATTGTTATTAAGATACTGGTTGGTTGAGTTTGTTGCTCGAAAAGTTGAATATAATGGTTGATGTAATAGTCTACATGATGAAGATTGGTTCAAAACTATTGCCATAGCTCTTGGAAAATGTATTGTATGGAAGAATTTTAAACCTACAGTCAGTACTTGTGGAATGGTACTTGTAAGTTTGTATGTACAATTCGTTCCGTTTAATGAACGAGGGTTTGCGAGCAGATTTCCAATGCGGATGATTATTTTTCTGTTAACAAAAAGTGTACGAATTATCGATTACCGAGTGATGTCTAATGATTAGTTGAATGACAAGTATCATTTTAAAAAACAAGGTACCGTGTTTTTTTCTCTCTTTTTTGTTTCATTTCAAATTGTATCTAGATGAATAATTGAAGCCTTGTGCAGGATTTTAGTTTTGCTTTTCTCATCCTTGTAAAATAGCGTAACGAGTAAAACAAATAGAAAAATGTCACTTGTTTCCGACGACTGGTCAGTGTTATAGTATGTGATGCCAGGGTAGTGAGGAGGAGGGGATTGATACGAAATGTTCAAATTACACGCAGTATTGTTGATAATATATACACACATATTTCAAATGGTTGACCTGAATAGATCACCTCGTAGGTTACCACGTATTTTTTATACTTTTTAATCAAATTTCAGATCAACTTATCGCATATTTTTTGAATTCCTACAATTTTGTTTTCTCAGGTAATGCCCTCCTTTTTGACTCCTTTTGCGGAAATAGTTCACTTTTAGATACTTTCAACATGTTTCTCTGAAAATTTCCTAGACTCATTCTCAGATAGGTGCCTACTTTTCAAAAGAACCGGTAGGAGAGTCGCCCCACACCAGCTACGTATCTTTGGTTCATGCGAGTAAATGATTTTTCACGACTAATGACGCAATAATGACTTTTTAATTATTTTCAAACCTTTCATAACTCGGTATGTCCATCTATACACGTGAAGATGTACGAAGAATGCATTCTATTCACCAAACTGTGCCCGCTTCATCGTGGTAGCTGTGAAAGAGTATTTCTGTTAACTTTTATTTGTATACGTAGAAGAACGATTGGAGAGATACTGCGATGAAAAAAATACAACCGGGTATATTGTATCTCTAATTAGTGAAAAACT
This sequence comes from Trionymus perrisii, assembly GCA_900050545.1. Classification (NCBI taxonomy): domain Eukaryota; kingdom Metazoa; phylum Arthropoda; class Insecta; order Hemiptera; family Pseudococcidae; genus Trionymus; species Trionymus perrisii. The sequence continues at coordinate 4,182 of FIZV01064610.1, read as the reverse complement.
TTAAATAGAAGTGTCCCCTCTTTGGGAATGTATTTTTCCAAGGCAAGAAAAATATTTTTTCATAAGATGAAGAGGCACAATGTACCTATATGGTCGAATGTGATCTTCCATAGTCGACGATGAGGTGTTTTTTTCCTCCTTCTTCGGTTATGGACTACGGTGATGGTAATATCGGAAGCGTAGGATTAACAAGGTGATGCCCGAGCCATATAAAACTCCGAAACGTTTTATTCAACTCTATCCGTAACTTATTCCATTTGCACGGTACATTTGCATTGTTATCTTGCTCGGTCAGATTTATATACGTACGTGCGGTTACTTTGAAGTGCGTTCATTTGAAACTGTCTTTTGCTTGACTTGTCCGCTGGAAATGCGTATGAGTACCTATACCTAATATGAGTTGATATAGGTACCTATAGTATAGAGAGCATTTAAATGGTGTATTAAAAAGGTATTACGTTGGATGAGATAATACCCAGTGGATATCAAAATTTTATTTGTGATATGACTCTCGATTTAGGTTCACTTATTTGAATGATAAATTGTGTTTTTTTTTTTATTTTCTTAAAATAAGTACGACGTACTTATTGGTAATTTTAAAAGAGAAAAAAATAATATTGAAAGAAATTCTCCATAAATCAAATTATCGATTCCGTCCCCCTTAATACGAGTACATTGACTTGAATTGCGGAACATTGGCGCCAGTGTGTTGAATATTGTACAGATTTAATCTCCGTTTACTTTGCCGCAATCAATCTGTATCCTAAAATATTCGAATGATAAAATTTGCTACATTTACTTTGTCAACGACCTGAAATCATAGCAAGATATGTAAGTGGCACCCGCCAATGATAAATTTTGTTACATTCTTGACAGTTGATAAAATTAGGCTTTTTCCCCCAAGAGAGGAAAACATTTTGAGGGCTTTTTATGCTCTGAAATGGTATTTTTCAAATCTCTGGGCGCCACTGAGATATGTTGAAATTGGATTGGATTTTTTTATAATCAAAATATGAATCTATACAAGTGTAAATTTTGTAACAAGAATCGGTGCAATCTAAGTCAAGTTTACTTAGATTGATAACCAGATACACATGACTGAGTTTATATAATTATTAAATTATGATTCGCTTTCATTCCCACATCGGGTTTTCTATATGTTCTTTTAGGTATAGGTACATGATACAATGTATAGAAGGTTCGATTTTTTTTTTCGAAGGTAGCAGATATTCTTATATAATTTCATTTTTGTCCTTGGCTTATTTTTCTTCTTTTTTTCAATCCTTTTATCAAATACAATACCAGGAACAATGAACTAATGGAAACGCATTCTATTCAATCGTTTAAAGAGAAAAAATAACATAAGAAAGAGTTCATAAATTTTTTATTATTTTTATTAGCTTGGGCTTTTATGACGACTTTCCAGTTTATGTGTTGGTTCGTTTTGATTTATAAACAAATTTTATGGTGGAGAAGTTGATGAGAACATTGACTGGATTTTATTTTGAAAAATTACGGTTTGGAGTCGCGAAAGTAAATGTAAAAATAATCAAGTCTCATGAAAAAAAAAAAAAACGAAAATTCTAATTTATGCATACCTACCTACATCAGAAAAAAAAAACTATCTAACGAGATCAGAGAAGTGTTTGAAAAATCATATATTTTTTGGTTGGGGAATTTGATGAGAAGCTTTTTTCGATTTTATGTTGAAAAATTGAGATTTTTGGGAGGGGAAATAAAATGTAAAAAATTCACAGTTTTCTAAAAAAAAAAAAGGTATTTCAAAAATTGGAAGGTTTTACCCCAATTGATAAATTTATTGATAGGTAATGTTGAAAAAAAAATTGTCATCAATTTATAAAAAACATTGAAAAAAATTGAACCAAAAATATTTACCAATTTTTTGGTATAAGTATATTTTTTCAAATTTTTATAAAATTTTGACAACTTTAAACTTTTTATTTGATTTTTTGAATTTAAAAAAAAAAACTTTTCCCGAATTCAAGTAAAAAAAATTGATTTCTCCCATTTTGTTTCGATTTTTTTCTAAATCGAAAAATTATTCGATTTTAAAAAAAATGGAAAAATACCATCATTAAAAAATTGCGTTTTTTTATTTCCAAAATGAGAAAAAAAAACATTATTTTAAGGAAAAGGGGTAAAAGGGGTGATTTGGAAAAATCAAAATAACCATGATGGGTAAATCTGGACAAAATTACTAAAAAAATCAGAAAATGAGCACGAAAGAGATTTGTTCAATTTTGAAAAAATTTAAAGTATACTGTTGTTCCTGCTATTTGAATTTTTTTTTATAAAATTTGAGTTCTAATTTTTTTGAATGAGGGCTTCTCATTCTTCAGTCTTTTTGGGTGAGTGATTTTCTGAAAAGTTTATGAATAGCATTGAAAAAACGTAATGAAAAAGTGGTGATTTTTGAAGAAAAAAAATTACTAGGTATAGACATCTTGCCAAAAAAAAAAATAAGAAGTATTTATTTTTAAAAATCATTTTATCAAAAAAATTACCTGTTCATTAAAAAAAAAAAATAGTAATTACACGGAAAAAATCAAATAATGAAGTTTTAAACAATTTTTTATACAAAATTACTGAAATTTTTTTTCAAGTACCTACCTAAGTAGCTTTTATATAAAACTTGAAAAAAAAATGGAAAAGTTGTTTTTGAAAAAAAAAAGGTTGAAGAAATAGTTTTTTGACAAAAATCCCTCAAGTGGTAATTTAAAAAAAAAAAAACTTCTTTCGTTTTTTTATTATTTCTGTTTTTCGTTTTTTTTGTTTACAGAAGTTTTTTTCAAGCAAATCTAAAAAAAAGTTTCAGTTTATTTACCAAAAAAAAGTACTTTTTATCAAAAAGTTTTTCTATATAAATTGGAGGAAATAATTTTCGAGAATGGTTTTAAATTCTTGATACAAAATAATCAGAAAATCGGGTCAATTAAAAATCAAAATTTAGCATAAAATGTAGCACTTCATTGAAAAATGTATTTTAACTTAATTGAGAATAATTGTTAAATTCATCATAGCAGTGATTAATTTGTCTTACGCTAATGTGAAAAAATACTTTATCGTTGTATCATAATAACTATTTACTAGGTATACGAATTAATTAGCCAGCTAACTAATTTTACTCATTTCTCATAAGACAATAAAAAAATACTCGTAATAAATACAACCTACCAACTTTCGACATTTTTAAAGGTCTTATTTATACAACTAATTGATTTCTCGATACTTGGAAATTTACCTACATTTAATAGTTAATAAAATGATAAGACGATTTTCCGCATTTGTGGAAAAAACAATTAGACATAATTATGGTTTTGTTTTTACACCACAGCCGGTCGAACCATTTAAGACGAAAGTACAGTGCACATATTTTTAAATTAATTTGTCATGCCAGGCTGCAGCATTATGGTCGCATAGCACATACGGATCGTACTGTGTAATTAGACATACGCACCCGTAAGGTTAAATTTGTCCGGGCACACACAACCATCGATGCAGTTGCAAACTAGGGCTGGTGATACCATATCGATATATCGAATTATCGATATTTTCCCCTTGGTATTAGAATTTCAATATTTTGATATAATTATCATTAAATTTTTGTAGAAAATATAGTGTTCTTTTTTGTTTTACTGTCTTTTTTCTTCAATAGGCCGATTTTTTTAATACTCCTAAAAAAATGGCAGTTTATGCATCTACAATTTCGTAAAATTGTTGGATCGTTAAAAATTAACAATTTTTAATAATTCAGAAATTTTGAAGAATTTTGCAATTTTCAAAAGTTTAATAACTTTTGAAAAATTTCAGTTCTTGAAAAACTGGCAATTTAAAAAAAAAATGATTTTGGAAAATTCTGTAATTTATGTAAAATAAATAATTTTTGTGAATTAGAAAATTTTGGAAAATTCAACTATTTTGAAAAACTTCATAATTTTTGAAAATTTTCAGTTTTTAAGAAACTTATGCAGTTTTTAAAAATTTGACGATTTTTAAAAATTCAAAAATTTTTGGTTTTTGGGAAACTAACAATTTTTAGAATTTTTAAGGTTTTTAAAGATTCAATAATTTTTGAAAATTTGTCAGTTTTTGAGAAAATAAAAATTAAAAAAAAAGTTAATTAATTTTAAAAAATAATGATTTTTGAAAATTCTGTAATTT
>FIZV01064595.1:0-12331 GCA_900050545.1 Trionymus perrisii | reverse complement strand
TTGGTGAATACCTAACATTGTTTTTAATACAGCTTAAACTTTTTTTTTTTTTTTTTTTTTTTTTTTTTTCAGGACAATAAACCCACCGATATCGACTTTTTATAGGTAGGTTAGTAGGTACCTACCATCTACGTTAAAATCAGTAGGAGTACCTATTCTATGACATATTGAACTTAAACAACTCAATTTGATCGTTGCACGAAGTGTTTTAAGTAATAAGATGAACCTATAATCATACTTAAACCAAGTGATTAAGTACTCGATAGTTGAAATACTAGTAGGTAATCTGTAAATATTTATAAATTATTTAATTGGCGAGTACTTATATCTAATTAATTACAATAAAGCCTATCAACACCAACCTATGAAATTAAAAACTTTAGATGAATTAAAAATAACTTCGATTAGCTTGAGTACCAGGTAAGTAAATACGAAACAGATTTTCAAGAAAGATAACACTAACGTGTAATTTTAGTAATGCTGATGAGGTCAAATCGACCACCCGAAATCTGTGATTTAATTATTTAGATAACGTATTAAATACATTGTTAATGAATAGGTACCAATTTTATTACCTGCTTTCACTTTTATTCCTACTTACATCTCAACTAATTGCAGGTTTTTACTGCAGAGACTCGGTAACTAGTCGATTTTTTATAGTCAAACTAAGCTGTTCTAGGTTTATTAATGACTAAATAATGATTGTGAGAGTAGGTAAATGATACGGCGTTCAAAAATTAAATATTATTTCCAGTTTATTAATTAACCGAATGAAATACGTACTTACCGTATCCATGCTTGAATCAAGTATCGAATACATCGCCTTGGGTAATGAACCAAAATGGAACCGAAATTTTTTTGCAACGTATAAACCAATTTAAGATTAAATTTCATTCAGTTTTTTAGCAGTACCAACCTATAAATGTTGATTTGATTTTACGCAGCGAGACGTATTCTATTTCTAGCAGATAATTCATGGCTTATTAGATATCCTAATCACTGCCGACTACCGTATTTGAATTTTAACCTATCACTTCTTAAATATTTCCATATCCATACGGACTTGAGTGAATATTGGGTAAAGCTCGAGTCAAACATTTCGAATTTTTAAATGGTAACTTAAGTACAAACGTACGCGCTACATAACTCGATTCCATTTGAACAGTTAAAGATTTGTAATCATTTTTTAATTTTAAATTAAAACACAATAATGGCGAGTTATCAATTCGTATGTAAATTGTTAAAACTCGAACGGATTCGATTAGGACGACGAGGCCGGAGTACCTATACGACGTTGTAATCGTATTCTAGAAGACCTCCTAGAGCGTGCACAAACCGCGCGGTTTTCTGTTGTAGGCGAATCGGTAGTGTTAACAAACGAAAACTGATTCTAAAACAAAGTTAAAACAAATGAAGGAGAAAATATTCGCAGCTGGGTGCTTTTATACCTATATTTTAATCCGACACCACGGCACCGTCTTCTCATATACCTGAAACTCCTTTTCCGCGCACATAAATACGTCACTTTTGGAAAATTATTTCCATCCGATGTCATCCTGCACCAAAAAAAAAAAAAAAAGGGTTGTCGGTCTTATTTTTTTTAATTAAACATTATCCGTAAGGCAGGGTATATTATTCAATGACTTATATTTATTACCGATGCAAGAATGTTGCACTTCGTGAGAGGTGGTCTGGTGTCTGGGTTCGCCGAGGAGCTTTATTTGATTAGGCTACCTAAGATAGGATGCATCAGCTCCTATTTTTATTAATTTTGAAAAAAATTAATAACGATAATGAAATTACACTACGAAATAAACTACTTCATCATTTTATTGCTCTAGTAAAGCTACTAACAACTACACAGTACGTCTACGTATACACATAAAAGAGCAAGAAATGGTTTCATACATTCTGATTGTGAATTATAGCTCGACACAGCGATGATTGCCTACTGTCAATTAAATAAAAATAAACTTTTTTTTTTTAATTCACTTAAAATATTGGTAAACCGTATTCTTAGTCTTATATTTATACCATAAAAAAACACACACACACACAAAAACGCACACGAAGGAAAAAAAGTAAATAATGAGAATATAATATATTTCGAAAATGGCAAGAAATTGGAAAAATGAACGGAATGTTATGAAACTTCAACTAAAATAATGAGAAAAATGAAAAAATATTCGACGAGTCTTCTCTAAAATAGAAAAGAATAACAAATTCGTTAACTAAAAAAGTTCATACAAAAATTAATCGCTATCAAAGTGTTTTGAAAAATCACAATTTCCTGTTTTGGTTAAGGTAGTTGACTGAGTATTACTTATTGCTCAAAAATAACAGATTATCCTACAAAAATTCAAAATAAAAAATAAAAATCATACCGGCATAATACTGCACTAATCAACCAAGACTAAGTGAAGTGGACGTGATTTAGATCGCTACAATGTTAGTAAAAATAAATAAAAAAACTCAAGATTCAAACAAAAAAATAAACATTAAAGAAAAATCAACATAAAAAGCCAAAACCGAAAAAAAAATTAAAAAGGAATGTATATACGTAGTAAAAAATTGCAGCAATATGCATTTTGCATTTAAAATCGTGATTAAATAACCGAGTACTAAAAAATAATAATAAAAAGAGGTTTCTTATCACTAATTAAGCGTATAAGTACGGTTCATCTTCAAGTAAACTACCGTTGCGTCGCTTAATACATAAAAATAAATAAAAAATAAAGTCAAATCACAGAGCAGTAGTTTCTATAGGTGCAGAGCATCTACGATCGTTGATCGACGCCGTGGATGAATTCAATGTAGAGATATTTGCCTCGCATATCGGTTTCAATGGAAGTGACGTCATCGAACAAATATCTGGGGTAGATGGTTCCGAGGTTTGATCAATTCGCCCTATTGCGTAATAAATTGAAGCGATTAGAAGGGTTTAATTCAATTAATTTGACGCCAGATTGATCTTTATTAATTTTAATGTTAAATACTTAATGTGAAAATAATTTTTTTATCTAAAAAATGACAGATTATTTCTGCAAAATTAAAAAAAAAAAAATCAAAATTTCTTATCCAAAAAATAGTAAAATTTTTTCATTTGAAAAAAATTTAGAAAAATATGTTTTATTTCAACAAAATTAAAAAAAAAAGATTGTTCTAAATAAATTACGAAATTTTCTTCCCAAAATGAGTGAAATGTTTTTTCTCCAAACAAATCCAGTGATTTCTTTTCCACAAATTTTACATATGTTTCGATTCCAAAAAAAATTAAAAATCTTTTTTCCAGAAAAATGTAAACAAAATTGTTCGTAAGATTTCAAAAAATAAGAAATTTCTTCTCCAAAAAATTGAGAAATTTTATTCCAAAAAAAAAGCGTTTAATTTTAAAACAACAAAGAACAATAATTAAATTACATTTGTAGTTTCTCATCTGAAACAATATAAAATTGTTTTCCATACCCTCAAAAAATTAGGATGTTTTCTTCTTCAAGAAAAAGGAAAAAATTTCTTTCCAGAAATCAGAGATTTTTCTCCCGAAACATTTGAAAAAAAAAACAAATATATTGCAAAAGAAATGAGGAATTTTTTTATTCCAAAAGAAATTTATTTCGTACAAAACGATTGAAAAAAAATTTTCTAGTCCCAAAAAGTTGAAGATTTTTTTTCCTCCAATCAATTGAGATATTTTCTTCTCAAACAAAAAAAATGAGAAAATTTTTCCTCAAAAATTGAAGACCTTTATTTCATAGAAACTAAAATTTTTTTTCCCCGAAAAAGTAAATTATTTTTTTCTTCCAAAATTTGAAAACAAAAATCAAGCGAAAATCCAAAAAAACAATTTTTTCGCAAAAATAAGAGTTTTATTCCAAAAAAATTAAAATTTTCGAAGGAAAAAAATTTTTTTCTTCCTACAAAAATTGAGATATTTTTTCTCCTCCTTTATTCAAAAAAATTGTTGAATTTTTTTCTTCGAAAAAGCTAGATTTAAAAAAAAAATTGACAAAATTTTTTCCCCTCTAAAATTAATCAATTATATGTTCAAAAAAGGCATTTACCGGAGTAATGTAGAATATCGTATTCTAAGTCCTGAGGAGGTGAAGCACCAACAGATAAATGCATTGCTAATCCTTCCAGCCAAACTTCCATAATTTCAAATGGAGGCCTACAAAATTAGGAGGAAAAATAATAATAACTTCTCATCAGAAAATTTCTCGAAATATAACTCACTAAAATAATTACCTCTTATCTGGATTTAGATCGCAACATAAAAAAGCAATCTCGCAAAACGCTTCTGGACAACTTGCGCAAAATTTTTCCCTGAAAACGGTCTGATTTAGACCGAAATCTGATGATCTCGGTAAATAGTCCGGATCCGCTTGTACACGACCGATAATCTATATTCGAGATGAAAAAAATATCGTTGAAAAATTTCCGCCAGTTGATGCGCGTAGCTAAAATATTTCATTACCTCGCATAAGACAATGCCGAACGAGAAAATATCGACTTTTTCGTCGTACTTATTTCCTTTCATCATTTCCGGCGCCATCCAATACGGATTTCCGACAACGGTGTAACGTTTTTTACGTTCATGTCGTCGCGAATTCGTTCCACTACGAGGTATGGTTTTCGAGCAGTACTTATTATTTGGTAAGTTTTTTACACAATGTAATCCGGACACGCGTGAACTCGTCTGCCCTCCGACACCTTGAGATATAATACGAGACAATCCGAAATCAGCAACTACGACAGTTTTATCCTGCAAAATACAATAAAAATTATACTAGCCAATGCTAATTTATTAACTTTGCCGAACTGAAAAAAAAAGAAAAAAATCGTATCATTAATATTGAAGAAACACGCGTAGTCGCGTAATGAAAAATATAGATACAGTATAATTTTGCGATTAGGAAATGTACCATTACAATTATCAGTCAATAAAAATGTACGTTGTCAAAATTAATTTACAGGTAAAGTTAATGGGAAACAGTATCAAACGTGTATCGTTTAATTTTAATTGTATGCACGCGAGCTGGATAAGATGTAGTTTTTGTGGGAAAAAAATGAAAGATATTGATACAAAACGAATAAACGAGAAAAGAATTAGGAATTTTTTTTCTCCGAATGCATTGAGCGATTTTTAAACATGAAAAATATTTATACCTAGTTATATTTTTTCATCAAAAAAATTGAGACAAAAAACTTGAAATTTTTTTCTCTAAAAGCAAGAGATTTCTTTCATAGAGAAAACAGAAATTTTCTGACAACGGCACAGAAATTGAAAGATTTAATGGGGAAAAAATGAAAATTATTAATTTTTGTTCCTGAAAAATTGAGATTTTTTCCCTTTAACGTTACATTTATTCTATAATTAAATGGCATAAAATAACATCTCACCTCTCTGACTAGACAATTATGAGAATTAAGATCGCGATGAATGATATTCATGGAATGTAAATACGTCATCCCAGAGGCAATATCTTTGGCAAAATTAACTCTTTGGTGCCAGGGTAATGGTTCATTCAAATCGTGTATCAACTCTTTCAGCGTACCTCCAGATATGAATTCGGTAACCAAATGCAACTTTTTTTCTTTATACAGGACTCCGATAAATTTCAATACGTTCGGATGATGTAAGCTACGTAATACAGCAACCTATTCAAAGGTGAAAAAAAGTCTACGTTAGAAAGATTCCTCGTTGTAATGCAATTCTTAAACGACGTTCGTTTTTACTTCTTTGAGAAAATTTTTTTGAGCTTCTTCATCCACCCTGTATAATTCTTTCAGCACCATAATTTCGGCAGTCTCTCGATGTGTCACTTTGTAAACTCGCCCAAAAAATCCTTGGCCAAGGAGTTCACCTTTAACCAAATCGGAAGCGCGAAATATCCTCTGGCTTTTAGTCTGTTCAACTCGGAATGATTTCGTTCTCGATAAATCACAGTTATTCGCTGTGTTTACTGGAGATCTGCAACAAAATTAATAAATCAATTTATTCCATTATTGAATGAAAAAAATCAACATGAATAAGGTTTCCAGTGAAGATCGAGGAAAATTTTTTTTTTTCTTTATAAAATTGCCCCTTTCGGTCAATATATTTCACATTTGGATAATTTTCATTCAGTTTTAGAAGTAGTGAACCTCGAATGAAACTTGGAACCGTTCACGATCACGACTTTAAAAGTTTAAATACACATAAAAACCATCACTGAGCTCATTTATCAATTACAGCATGAACGACCTTGATCAAAACTAGAATACTAGATTTACATGTTGAAATTCACTACAGGATTCATCGTATATAACATTCATACTGACTTGTGAAATCTCGGTAAAATTTTCCCAATAACGGTAAAATAGCTGAAAATTTTACAAGACATAAATAATTTTCAACTAGAACACATCAATTCAAAACAATTTACCGAAAACTAACTACTGAAAAAAAATTGAATTGAATACACTTCTAACCTAACCTTCATGGTTTAAGTGTGACTAATATTTTAGCACGCGAGTGAACAGAGGGGAAAAAGTTTGTACGTAGAACATTTTGTGAGAGTTAGAATGATGGCGATTTAATTGCTTCTTCCAAGTAAAGATCCGGCCAGTGGATGGCGAATTGTAAATTTCGTATCGATGTACGTAAACAAAGAAACACGCGATACTACAAAACTATGCGAGTAAATCAATACTAAAAAATGTGAAATATGTGACTAGGAATACGATAATGCTAACGCGATAATTTTTACAGATAACCCACGATGTAACAGCCACTTGACACGTATCACTTATCAGCTTCCATTTCACGAAGTTCGAGTGAACACCGCATATGAAACTTTTCCAAGTTGGTCACTATTACGCAACTTTAACCGTTTCATAATTAAATTAAAATCAGTAACTAACCCTTCTGAGATTCTTGACATTGAGGAAGACCTTTTCTGAGCAGAAGATCCCTTGTTACGTCTCAAATGCCTGGAATTCCGGCCAGATGATCCGCTAATGTATCCTTCATCTTTACGTTTAAACAAACGTTCCTTGTCTTTAATACCACCAAGATGAGTTTGCGTCAGGAGAACGGCTGGAACAGCTAACAAATCTAGAGGGTTTCTGCTAGCTGAATCCGGATCATGTTCTATCGTTAACTGAAATAAAATAATCGAAACTTGATAAGTAAGGATGTAAGTAAGTCATTAGTGACGAGTCAGTTGAATGAATCCGGAAAAATAAACTCACCTGCAGAACGTTATTAGAATTCCGCATTAAATTCTCGATATTTTCAATCGGCTGATCTTTCACAGGCGTACCATTAACTTCCAAAATTTTATCTCCGATATGCAGCGACATAATATCATTGCTTAAATCTAACCTGTAACCGAATTATGTGTTAAAATCTCATGCGATTCTGATTCGTTAAGAATGTAGCAAAAAGTACATCTTATCGATATGTCTAACAAGGAAAATTCTATGATAAGCGTGCACGGGGGTAATATGTACAATTTGTATAACTACCAATGTACAGATGAGCGAAGATGATTAGAAAATTTTTTACATGCAACATTTCGCATGCATGGAACATTTCGCTAATGCAATACTTAAGCGATAATTACCTATAATCGCTCAAAAATATTAATTACCTACATTGGAGAAAATAGGAAATTTAATTACCACAGGTAAAAAGTCGAGCCATAAAATGAATTTAAGTTGGAAATCAATCTTGGGATGTACGGAAATAGAAAAGCGTAGTTTAAGTGAGTCAAACGAAAAGTAAAAAAAATAATGGAAAATAATATTCAAAAAAGGAACACAAAGGATATAATTTCTTCGGCGTTTGTAGGTTCGCAAATTAAACAAACAATGAGATATTTAATAACATCGTGCGAAACTAAGGGAAACGTACTGTTGAAAATTACAATCTAGCGACAAAAACAGTAATAAAAACATCTAAATTTACAATATTGCTAATAGTTCACACAGAACCTTTGGAAAGATACGATAATACTATACATAAAAAGCGGAATACAGAAACAGGAAGGGGAAAGTAATAAACAAAACAAATCTCCAAATTACGTGCTTCAGAATAATATTTCAACTAAATAGACATGCAGTTTTTCGCGACTTCAGAAAAATTATGCAAGCTGACTGAACTTTATACAAAAGCAACATAGAGCAAGCTATTTGGAATGATTCTTTGTCAAATTCGTACCTATATCGAGAAATAATGCAACACACTTTAAAAACCGCTTTAATGAATGACGCTGCGAACTGCATTACTTTATCCACTAGATTACGAAGCAATCTGAAAGATCGGGACGATTATAATATTTACCTCGTTAAATCGTTTAATGTCGAAGGGAACGTAACGAAAGATGGAAAAATATGAAATAAAGCAGTACAAACACTCATCACATAGGAGAACAGAACCTTTATCAAAGAGTTTTAGTTTACAATAAGGATATCATTGTAACATTTAATACACTTACTCAGGAAAAGATGAGGTAGCGTAGTAAATTGACGGTTGGCGTGAGTTTTCTATACTTAATTTAACCCCACGAGTTACTTCAGTCGTCGAAGGAATCTCAACCAAACGAATCGAATGCGGTTTCCTAATGAACGGATGATCAATAAAACTTTTCGTCAGAGGCTGCATCTGACGTTTGTAGCATAATCCGCTGTAAGAAAAGAGAAATAAAATGGTAATTCCCGATTAGAATACGATTTGGTAAACACGAATAATATAAATAAGACATGTTTCAATCGAATAATTTGCTTAGTGTGAATTTCGTGAAAATAAATACTATATTTATTTTTTGAACATGATTTCATTCAGTTGCAAATTCTGATGATTTTTAGGTACTTTAAAAGTAAACAAAAACAAAAAATCTGCCTTACCAGTATAACTTAGATCGTTCTATTAATGCGTAAGAATCACCGTCACCGATAAATACGCAGCATGACGAACAACGAAAGCATTCAGGATGGAATTTATGTTCACCAGCGACCATAACGGGACCAGTAATCACCTAAAATTGAAATATAGTAAATTTGAGGATGAGGTAAATTGTTATCAAATTTTAAAATTTTTGAGAATTACCTGAGCACAATCTTGACAACATTCACCATACTTCGCCCAATAATCGTTTTTGCAGAACAACAGCCCATCTTTTTCGAAATACCAGGTAGACAGAGAAATGTCACAAGCGGAACATCTACAATAACGATTTACAGAGTCACAACATTTTTTATAATTACAACTATTGCAATAATGCTAATGCTCACCTAAAACAATCGGTATGCCAATATTGATCCAAAGCATGAATATAATCGTCATCAGTGATAATATTAAGACAACAGGCACAAACTGGTAAACTTTCATCTTCATTATCCGAATCATTACATTCTGAATTGTTATTTACCAATGGTAAACATTCTGAAATTAATGAAATTTAAACAACTTTAATGATAAATGATGTAAAAAAACGAATATTTTTAGGAATAAAAACATTAGAAATTTCGTTTTACTTACCATGATTAGAGCTACTCATTTTCTGTAATTTATTCTAAATTTCTAACCCATAACTTTTAACGTTTTAACAAAATGTTATAAAAAGCTCGAACTTATGGGAAAACAATCAGAAAATAATATTGGAACTTTGGAGTAATTAAATGAATAATAAATATCCACAAATCTTCTTTCGAGTTTTATCTTTATCGTATTTTGATGAGCAAAGCCACAGCAGAGCAAGAAGCAAAGTGACCACTGAAATGGGACTGGACCTTGAGGACAACATTGATTTTTTTGTGCCCAAATTATTTAGTTTCAGTTAGTTTCAGTTTCAGTTTCAGATTTTCAATAAAATAAAAATAAATAAAGAATTTTTGATTAGTTTATATGAAGTTGCAATTTTTTAGTCAGAATTTCAGATGTTTATTTTCTTTCACTAACTGAAAATTAATAAAAGTTATACAGTGAATTGTTCATTATTCAATAAATAAATTGAAAAAAATCTATTCAAATGTTGAATAATGTAGTAGGCCAATGGCCAATCGGCAATCGCCGTAGATGAGGATGACCCGTTTGATGTTATTTAGCGTTTCCATTGACGTAAAATGAAAACACAAAACTTTCAGTTTCAAGGAAAATTTTATGGCTTTTTTTATGGTGACGGAGGAAAATAGAAAAGTCAGGTGTTTCGTATGGTAACGTAATTTTTGTGTTTCCTTTTTCCTTTTTCATTAGCAGTTCATCTCCGTCTATTATTTTTATTTTCCAGTATCTGTCGTGTACATGTCGTGTATGTGAAAGTGTTCAGCGAATTTCAATAGTGCTATTGCTCTAATGATTGCCTGATTTCTAAGATGATTTTCTAAAAACCCCGCACAATGATGAAGAAACGATTTTCTTCAAGTTCGCGATCTGCAACTGCATATGATGCTGATGATGTGGATGATGACACTTTTTTGAATGCATCAAGATCTTCCAAATCGTTCGGCCCATATGGGAGAAACATGGGAATCTCGACAGATTCTCCAACAACTATCAAAGCTACTTATCAACAGAGGTATGATAGTCTGCAGGATCAGAAAACTCAGTTAGTCAATCGAAAAGCGGAAATCGAAACCAGGACTCTAGAGTCTGCTCAAAGATCTTTGAGTTTACTGCGAGATTCCGAAGATGTTGGCATCGCTACTGCAGAGGTAAGTTTTTTAAGGACTACTTACGGTTGTTTTCATGTGTAATTATCAACAACCGTAATAATCAGTTGGTGTTTTCCATACTGAGAATGAATTTGAAAATTCGTAATCATATGTTTTAAATTAATGGATACTGAATTATGAATTTTTCTCTTCATTAGGAATTGAGTCGACAACGAGAACAGCTAGAAAATACGGATGCCCGTTTGAATGAGATTAATGAAAACTTGCATTCTAGTAGCAAACATATTCAAGGAATTTCGGTAGTTATTCGCTGACTCGTATTGAGTACACTCGTGCTTCACTTCAAGATTTCTAAATGAATTTAAACTGTCATTATTGTAGAGTATTTTTGGAAGCTTGAAAAACTATTGGACGAGCAGGAAATCAACAGATGATAAGGAAAAAGAAGGAAAGGCACCAGTAAAAAACCCGCGGTCGGTTTCTATGGACGCTACTCCGAGGTCACGGAGACACTTACAAAGTGCGTTGGAACACGCTAGCACAAATATTGATGTAGATGAACATCCAGGTACATTAGCTAACCTTGGGTACATCAAAATCATCAAGCGATTATACTAAAACAAAGGTTTGTTCTTGCAGCATTGCGTATTAGAGGTATTTCTTCTAGTCAAAGTAAGTCTTCCACTGAATCAGACGATTTTCAAGGTACTCTCGATCGTAATTTAGACGAAATGGTCAACTCATTGGGACGACTTAAAGGTAAATACTTCACGAAGCTCATATTTTATTTTGCACTGTAAAAAATTTGAAATTAATTTGATTATTCGGTATAGGTCTCGCCGAAGGATTAGGTCAGGAATTGGATTCGCAGAATCATTTATTGGAAGATGTCATCAGTAAAACTGAAAAAGCCGACATTAATATTGAGAGGCAAAACAAAGACATTAAACGAATTTTGAAAAAATAATACTTACCGGAGATTACTTTGCACTCAGCTATAATTAATTTTATTGCTTCGATGTTCCAGTCCTTTGTTATACGCATCAAAGGTAATTTTATTTTTTTCTATCGTAAAACTTGCTAAAGTATAGACATTCGATATTACTGCAGTAAGCGTATTTCTTAATAACTTTTCTTTTGGAATAGATTTCATAGCGTTGTTTTTTTGTTTGTTAATGAATACAAGCTTATGGAGTTGAGGTGTAGTTACTGCCACGCTCTTTGCCTTACTATTTTATTTTTTAAAAGCTTGCTAATTTTACTTGAATTTAGTATCCAACATGGATGGGGCTACTGTCAAAAATTTCATTTTGTATTGTTTATCAAGACCTGCTCTTTTACATGAGAATCAGTTTTTCCCTACGGACTCGATTGTTTTGTACCTAGTTTAATATCCCTCACTTTTACCGTAGAAAATATTGGAAAGGAAAAATGTTGAAGAACCAGCTAAAACTGTTTCTTCATACCTAATAGTTGAAAATACAAAAGATTAATTTCAGTTTCTGTTGAAAAAAAATACAAAAAAAAACGTGGTTTGCATCTTTAAAATTAAAAATATTTCAAAATTTCAAATTAACTGTCGATCATTTTATTCCAGAGATATGCATTATGCACTTTCTCCTGTTAAAAAAAAAAAAAAAAAAAAAAAAAAAAAAAAAAAAAAAAAAAATAAAAA
>FIZV01064583.1:0-10524 GCA_900050545.1 Trionymus perrisii | reverse complement strand
AATTTATTAAAAAAAAATAATAATAATAATTCAAATGTTACGAAACTTTAAAAACTTTGAAAATTAACTTAATTTCAAAAATTTATTAAATTTTAAGAATTACCAAATTTTGACCTTTTACTCTTTTTTGATGCAGAGCATCAAGTGTCCAAAGTATCGAATAAAAATAAAAACAACAACAACAAAATGAAGTATTGAATCATCGTCACTTCAAAGGTTATCGACCTATTGGAAAATGCATACCCATCTACATTCTTATCAATTTTTTTGTCATTTCTTTTTCGAGTTCAATTTATGTAGTTCATTTTCAAAACATTTCATTTTTTGATGCTTTAACATATAAAATATAAATATACATCACCCACTTATATTTAGAAGATTTTAAAATGTCATAGTATAGTTGAGAAATGTCAAAACGTGGAAAAATCTGCGACATTTTATTTTTCCTTTAAGCATATAAATTTTGAGAAAAATATCCAAATAATTTTGCAAATTTAAGTTATAATGCCGTTTTCGTGGTACCTAATACGAGGGTTTAGATTTCATTGCTTAGAATAACTTCTTCGAGATAATTTGAAGAGAGAGAAAAAAACATCGGAATATCTACCTTAATAGCATGTACGACTGGAAAAATCCTCGAGCCTTTTTCCTCTTTTACTTTTTTAGTATCCCGTTTTATGCACATTGTTTAACGTTCATCGGAACAAAAGGTACTTTTTATTCAGCTTTCGCAGCAAGGAACGCTTAATTGGACGCTAAATAAACATTTTCTAATGTTATCAGCCGAGTTTCGTGGTTTTGAAAACATTAATTACTTCTTTGGATTTAGTAATTTGGAACAACTTCGGTACCCTATAACAACTGTGACATCATCCGAATTATTTTCACGTTTGTAAAAGGCAATACTTTGTCGACGTGGTGTTACGTTAATTTAGTCTTGACGAACGTGAAAGTACCTATTAATTTTTAAGATTCACGTAAAGGGAAATTTTCTCAACTTTAATTACTCCAAAATGTACCGACGGACGTTTCCGTTTATATTTTTCTCTCGAATTTTTCTTAATAACCTGGGTACATAAGACGCTCTGAGACAATAGCAGCTTTTTCTCTCACATTTTTACATGACGTTCACCTTCGATAATCGTCGCTTTTTTCTTGTAGCAATTTATCGCGTTGTGAAGCGTACTTTGTTGTTCATTCATTACCGCCATGCCAAGTTTTTATTGCAGGATCGTTGGGAAAATATTTAAAATATGTTGAATTTCTATATAGCTAAGAGAAGATTCCGCGATGTGCAGTATTATTAACATTCCAATCCGATGCTTAGGTAAAGATATAAAATTATGGATTGAATTTTTTCTCGTCTATATAACAATCCGAGTTGGAAAATTTATTTAACGAAAAAATTTTTCAACTTGAAAATAAATAAATATGTATAATTAGGCAAGATATTGATATTCAGCTTCATTTAACATCCATACGTGTATAGGTATGCAAATACAAGTAGAATACATTTTTGCCTCAAGCGTAGCAATTGTGTACATCCGAAATTTTGATATCATTGGCCTTCATTTTGGAATTTCAGAAGTGAAAGGATGATGAAAAACAGAGGCATTGAGTGAAGTTCGTGCATAAAGCATAGGTCAATGATTTTCGACCTCTTTATCTCCTCTGAAGTAATTAATAAAACCATTAAAATGTTGAAAACTTTTGTGTAACTTCAAGATTTTTCATTAATAAAATGTCAAGAGCACAGCAAAAATTTCTAATTTTACAAGTTGGCAATTTTTCTAGAATGTCTATTTTCCATGCACAAATATCTCATTTGCTCCTCCCTCAGCATCTGCCAGACAGGTAAAAAAACAAAATAATGATGAATTAACCGAAACGAGTTTCGGATGGTAAAAAGGAAAGCTATTTTTTATATAAATTTTTTGGAAGTCCGTTGTGAAAAGAAAAAAAAAAAAAAATGTTGAAAAATCGATGGCAAACGTGTGCGTATCAAGTAGCTACACTTTTTTGCCTTACTCGCGCATTTACGACATAACATATGAAAAAACGACTCGCAACTATACTAAAGGTACCTAAGTACAAATTAGTGCGAGAATGACAGAGAACCCGTGCGATAATAGTGTGATGTGAATGAAGACGTGTGTACAGTGTACAAGTATGCTCTGACTACGTATATTATGTCAGAAAGTGTTGGAGGGTATAATACGAGTACGAGTACATAGGAGCGAGATCAGTTTATTCGTCGGGCTTTATGGAGTTTGGCTACTCGAATAGAGAAAACCACCAGTAACGATGAAGAGAAACTTTTGGCAACTAATCCGGACACGTTGCCAACTGTTGAAGATTTATTTATAAATGGTGCAATTCGTCCCTTATGCTCTTCCTCGTATTTAGCCATGTCCTCAACTATCGCCGCCATATTACAAGTGGGAGATTACCAACAAATACCCTTAGGGTCTAACTTGACAGCTAACATATCATCTGTAAATTGGTATTTTCATTAGGATTCGCGAAGGCCGTATGAGAAAGCCGAAAAACACCATCGAACGGATTATTGCATTATTCGTTTTCCATATGGGTTATTCGTTAGGTATTCGTGGAACATGGAATTACCAGACTTTTTTCATCAGTCCAGTCCAAGAATCTAAACTGATCTCAGCTCAGAGATGCATGGTCCCTTCGTTAATTTTTGTTCAATTCTTATCCCTTTATCGCATTCAGTAAATAATTTCAAAGCCTATGTGTTTTTGAAAAACTATTCACAATTATGTCTATTTTTTTGATATCCATTCCTTGTATGTAGTACCCCTTTTTATGAAAAATGTCACCGTCATTGGCTTACTATTTATACAATATACGTACGTATGCAGGCAGAACATCGGGTTGACACATTAATTCGGTGTAGCTTTTATGATCAACACAGCTTTTTATCAAAAATTTCACATCACTTAGTTTATTAGAAGGAAATACTCGATCTTGTTTATAACTTTAATTGCATACAGCTTACTCAAAATACTCACCCAGTAAGCGCGAGTTGAGGGTTCCATGTTTTCATAATGTGCCAGTTGTGAAGAAAGTAAACACCCAAACACTTGTTGGCGAATTGAATTTTTTGCTGTAGTGCTGGGTTTATAATATTACATAGAGGACTAGCCTTTATCTGCTGTGAGATGTTTGGGCGTTTTTTTTTTTTTTTTGTTTGCATACCTAGCACAAAAGTAAAAAAAAAACTGCCTGGCAAGAATTTACTTTTAATCCATTTTAATAAAGGGGAGCTGTTTTAATAATGTCAAAAAAAAAAGTTCAAAATTGATTTTGTAACTTTATTCGACAAGGGACGATGAAGCCATGAAAATTAAATATCAACTTTTACACTGCATCATGCTATCAGGAGTTTTGATAAACCTACAGAAGTTTTTTTAATGAGGTAATGTTGTTATAATTATCTAAATCGATTGAAAATAAACCAATGAAGACTTCAGTTCACATGATTAGTTGTTATAGTGGTATAAACTTGGAGCTATTCTCTCTTTATTGGTGGCATTAATTATTCGTATAGTTCGGCAAACTACCACGGTAGTTTAGTATTTTAGGACTGAATAGTATACCTAGTGATTTCTCAATCTGAATTTAGTGTAATAAAACATTTACCTACCTAATTTTCAATTTTACAAGATACAAATATATTGCGTTGATTCAACTTGAATGTATTAACCATGTGCGCGAAAATTCCACACCGTACACACGATATCTACAGGATGTTTCAGTTAAGAATATCCCCTTCAATCTGGTAATTCGGCAACTCGTTTCAATAATGTGTAGATATGTTTGCCTAGTTATACTATTGAAGCAGCTGTGAAATAAATTTTCAATTTTTAATCAAATACCTAATACGTATAATCCTCAAGGTAATAAAGAAGGACAGTTATGGCAATTATTGCTAGGTACTATAGTAACAAAATTAAAAAAATAAGTTTTAAAAATATATTAAAACCCACGATTTTGGGAAAAAGTAAACATTCTTTAAATTAGTAGTGTCAGGCAAAAATATCTGCAAAAGCACATTGTTAAAACAAGCCACTGACTTTCAGAGGATGGGATATTCACAATTGAGAAAACCTATACCATAGGTAATAGGTATAGCTCTACCAGTGTAAATAAGTAATTTTATTTCTTAATAGATCACGATGGTGCTACATTCAGCCAAACTTCTAATTCCCTCATTTCTGTACACCTTATCATGTAGTATGGAAAGGTATATAGGTACATAGTTTAGTCACGTTTTGCCATTTTTCTCCTCGTCAGGGCAAGAGAGACTAGAATTCAAACTCGTTGAAATTAATCATGCACGTAATAGTAGCAATGCTTATTCTCGTGAGGGAAAAAAATCCAAAAATGGAGACTACGCCGAAAAGGGACAATAAAGAAAAGTCAACTTTTGCGAATCTTCTATGGGGTCAATTAGGAACCACTTATCACTTTTTTTTTTATGTTGAGCGTTATTCATTTGAAGGCTGTCGTCAACTCTAATCTAATAGAGAATTCAACAGAGTTAATGTTGCTAATTTTGAAAAAGTATCGCATTCTGGGGTAGGCCAAGTCGTTAACGATGCGACGTCATCCGTCGAATTCATTACGCGGTAATTTTTTTTTACTCGGGGGGTTTTTTGTACTTACGGGTTAGAAATGATTCAGTTTGCCTAAAGCTGCAAAGAAAATTATCTAAACTTAGTTCCAAATAATTTTTAGAGATTGAAAACAAAACAAAATTGTAAGATTCATTTGTAGCCTACTCGAGTAAAGAAGCATTGGAGGTGGAAAAATTTTGCTGAAAAAATAAAATAAGTGTTTATTTGATGAAATCTATATTATTTTGTAAATTTTTTATGGAAATTTTTCTATAAATATTTTCATTTGTTCGAGCTCTTTTCTCTCCAACAAAAGTAAGGAATAGTTCAAGTGATTCCCTTGTTGGGTATCGAGAAGTAAAAATAAAAAATCTCTCAAAGAAGCACCTACTTGAAAAAAATCAACACCTTCATCCACTATCCACACCAACGACGAGAAAAAAAACCTCGATATACGAGTCTTGGTTTTTCATTTCACCTGCAACGCTAGTGTTAACTTAACGCGTGAGATCGCAAACCAAATATTAAAAGAACGTTTAAACCTTCTTAATATATCCATTTGCGCGCTTGAAATATGAAAAACGAGAAAATACACACCGCAGCTGACAGCTTACACCTTATTTTTCGCTTATGCTCCGTATCTGTCTTTTGAAAAGTTTCTGCGCTCTAGGCAATTTCTCTTCTATCTAGTAACTTGAGAGTACCTAGCTACCTACCTAATGAAAATGTTATGCTTATCTATTTCTACATGTCAGATTGAACAAGTGAACCTTGCGTGGGAGTTTTTTAATAGTTTTTTTTTCCCGTATTTTTATCGTCCATTTTTTTGTGTAATTATTGGAAAAAGTTGAGAATTTAGAAAGATGTTTTCTTTTAGTTTGAGTTCGGTATTTGGAATGTTTTACGCAGTCACAGAAACAAACACAAAAATATAATTTTGTTTTGATATACCCAAATAATATCATCTCGTTACATGTTGAATCATGCAAAAAAGGTTCATGAAACTTAAGAACCCAAACAAAATTATCTCTTTAACATTAATAATCGAAAAACATATTTTATGATTCATCTTTTGAAAAAAAAACTCACGACCTACTAACAGATAAAAAAAGAATTGGTTGAAAAATACGAAGAAATATGTGAGCTTGCAGGAATAAACGTCTATGTAAATGTCTCAGTGTGGTATTTTCTTTGACAAAAATGGCCTGCTTTTATATTTATAATGCCATTATAATAGGATTTAATGAATTTATGGCAAAAATGCCACAATGTGCCGTCGACTGAGCTGATATTTTTTTCAAGGCATGTATCAAAGTTGTGAAAGTAAAGTCTAGATGTTTGTTTTGTTAGTACACTGCTGCAGAAATATTTTTGAAGGTAAAAAGTTCGCCATTGATGTGGTTTCATCGGTTTAAATATTTGACTGAATTTTTTCCAAGAGCATTAACAAATTTACCTAATTTGTAAGTTTTTTCTCTGTTATATTGTGCATATAAAGGAATCAAGTCAACTTTGACGATGGAAGTATACAGCGTGTCTCAGTTAAAAATATCCAATTCAACCATTTAAGTCTGCAACTTTTTCAACAATGCGTAGACATGTTTGCCTTACACTACTATCGAAGGAGCTGAGATACTGCCTGTGAAAAATTTTCCAATGTTTACTAAAAAGTTGTCTTCTTTGAATTGGAAATAGGCAGGAAGATGAAACCCACATGTAATTAAATAAGGATAATTCTGGTAATACTACTAGAAAATATATATACCGAAAAAGATACAACAAGATGTTCAAAAAATTATTTGTAATTGAAGAAGTTTCTCAATAGGTTTAGATACTCTTAGATAGCCTGTTCCGAGAAAGGGTATGTATAGGTAACCTAATATCTGTATAAAGTAGATTAGTACATACCAGACTTTGATTGCTGAATATACGTTCAGTTGAAATACATAGTATTCATTCGAAGTCTCTGTCTCCCTTCTGAGCATGTTGGTTATGGTTGTCTACTGGAGATCGAAGGTATCGGTAGGTCTAAATAGGTAGGCTACCCCTTTACCCTAGGCACGTCACTTTATAACTATGGCTCATAAAAAAGCTTAACGTGTAAAAAAAATCTTCAACTGATTAGATTATTTGTTCATGAAATACTTGATTTGTTTTTCATTTTTCAGTTGTAACACTTTGTCTGATTTTTCAAAAAAAAATCTCAAAGCGGAGGCACCCAAGAACATTATATTGGATCTTGAAATACCTTCCAATATAAGGCCTAAACCCTTTTTTTTGACGAATTTCAATGTTGGTTTTATGATAAGATCCAAAGCATCTATTTTTGAAGAAGAATTTGTTCTAGGATGGATTATTTAAAAAAAAATGAAGTTGACCATTGTGATTGGTAGTAGGTAAAGGTCCATTTTTTCTCACAATACATTTAATTATTTTCTTGTACCTGCATCACAATCATCATTGTGAGCAGTTTCACAAATAAATGTTGAAATGGGCCTTTTTACCCAAAGGTTAATGTACTTATTACTTTTTCTCGATCAAAAATTTTTTTGATTTTAATGGAAACCATTCACCGTTCTATTCGTCAAATCCTTTGAGATAGTTTAGATGGTATTTAGGTAATATACTTTTCTGTGGTTTGATTTCTATTCAACTAATCATGTATTTATTTTATTTCTGTTTCAGGTAAGAGTCAAATTTTCTTGATTGGGATAGAAACGTATCTCTTCTCTTCTCGCATAATTCGATTGAACTACCGGATATGATTACAAAATGATAGGTACGAATAAAAGTAAACCTACCAACGATATGTTTGAAGGCATTTTATGAGTTGTTGGCGATGTGAATATTGATGAGTGTTTTTAATCGTTATCGTATTCAGGTGCCACTACTCAAACACAGCCTTTTGTCAGAAGCCAGCGTTTTAAGATACAAATACCTAGGTGTAGTATGCAAAAAATTCCAACTAAGCGTTGTCTGTTTATTCTAAACTGCTAAAGTTTTTCAAGTGATATGCTGCTTACACCCGCTGTTAAACTGCTAATTCCCTCGAGCTGGATGGAAAGGAGAAAAAACGTCGACATCGTCGACACTTACAGTAGGTGCGATGGTAGAATTAGCGAAAAGTCAATTAAGAATGTTACGACGATTTTCACCGCAAACGTTAATTCGGTCTCAGTCGAATGGCACGTTGAATTTCGCCATTCAAAAGAGGTAGGTAGATAATCGGATAATGTACGACGTGTGGAGCGCGCTACAATGAGCCCGAGCTAAGTTATGTTTTTGTACTTTGGAGAAGATGTCGATAAATGCGGATGTTCTTTTAATTCTGCAACGTACATGGAATTATTATATACTGGTAAACAATTAAGTTGGCGTAGCTATGTATGAGGACAATCGGGCGAAAAGCGTACCATCTTGTCGTAAATCTGCATTACAAGAAGAACACTGTCGTCTGAAGATTACATAAAATTAGCAAAGAGGCTTAAAATGGAACAAAGGAAGATGTTAGTGGGTGTGTTTACGTTTGAATAAAGCACAGTGATGGGGTACATCTTAACTTATGGCTTTTGCAAGCTTTCGCCTGGATTATGTATTTAACTTTTAAGAAAAGGACCGAATGTACGTCATTTCATGGCGAAGAAAAATTTCTTCGTTCAAGTTTCACCGCTTTATTGAATTGTTGGTGCAGAATATGCACGAAAACTTATCGCGGTAGAGGCAAACTCCAGGTTCGTCTCGCGTGTATTATATAATTCGAGTGTACAACTGCACCACCATATTCAATGGTTTGCGCCCGTTCTATCGAGTATTTTATTATACTTACCAGCTTATCTGCGGAATTTACCGAACTACTGACGTAAACCGAACAACAACAAAAAAGAAAAACTCAAATTTTCTCGAGTTCGTTGGTTATCGTGGCAGTATAACATTAGAGTTTTACACGTTTCGTATTATTTTTATTCAAAAGCAGCAGTAACCGTATTTAAAAAATGAAAATACTCGCGCGAGTATGTATTTTTTTTTTCCTTAAAAAATATGGAAATTGAAAAATAAAAATGAGATAAATGCGATGCAATGATTTATACCATGCAACATGTGGCCTTTTTTTTTTACAGTCTTAACAAGTTCCATTTTCTATAAAATTTCTTACAACTTTTCGTTCGAATGTCGGTTTCGTCGAAGAAAAATGGACGTGTGTTTTACCTACGTACATAATTTTTCCTTCCAAACGATATCTCGGCGCTGATTTGTTACTTAATGAAACAAATGAGAGCGAATTTCGTTCGAAAATATATCAACGTTGGAAATCATATCATTCATATCGGAATGAATTATCGAGATACATTGAGAGCTATAAAATACGTACTTACGTATACGTATATCGCAAGGCGTGTGTTTTTCGAATAAAGAAACCGATACGAATGAAAAACAAGGTACCTAAAAGTTGTTGCGAAAGTTTGACTAAGACGAAATGTCGTCTTAATGGAAACGCTTGAAGCGGTGAAGGAATGTACGGATGAATTAGCATAAAATGATAGATATAGTTTTCAAGTGCATCTGCTTCCGAATTGAAGAAAATAGATTGGCGAGAAGATGAAGCAAATCAGATTCTCCATAAATTAAATCCATCAATTATAGATACCTATCGATGGATATTGAAATTGAACAACATTTCATTTCCAATAGGTGCCTTTACTTGGAGCGATGAAATAATTAAAATACGATGAAGAAACGAGATTTTATTTCGTATCGTCAACTCTTGAGAAGCAAGAAAACTCAGACTTTATTTACTTCATCGTGTTGTATCTACAGTCAATGTTTTTCGTTATAAATGTAACTTCGCATTCAGTTTCGGATGCATGGCATAACAGATTAAATAACCTTTTCCGTTGAATAAGGTACATACTACATACATATAAAGGCGTCACATGAAGAGCTTATAGAGCAATAGTGGACCGTAGTGGCAAAGGAACAAAGAATTCGTGGTAGAATGTTGGACATGTGAACAAATGTGTTATGAATAGGACTGAGACAAAAATGCATTTATCAGGGAGAAATATAATGATATTATTTTTGTCAAATTGGTGTAGGTAAGTATCTAGCTAGGGGACTCAAATGTGCTGTGAAAAATGAACAAATGTATATGCACTATTTTTTCTAAATTTTGACACTCGAAATACATATTATGTAGAATTGTAGATGTACAAATAATAAGTAATTTAAATTGAAAAAATTTATCCAAGTAAGAAAAATTTCCTGAAGCTTTTCAGATTTTTTTTTCTTTGCTAGTTATTGTCTCAAAGAAATTTTTTCCACGTTTTACCGAACTTTCTTTGAATAGTCTGGTATTTCTTTTTTTCCAGAGAAATATATACGTAGGTACTTACTTTTCTTCCAAAAGAACTTTTTTTTTCAAAAAAAATTTTGATCAGTTTTCAACGCTTCAATATTTGTTTACGTGAATGGTATTTCCTATTAAGAAAGAAATTCAAAAAAAAAAAAAAAAAGTTTGTAAAATTTTCTGAGAAAAATTACAAAAAAAAAATGTTTAAAAATAGAAAAAATTCTAACAAAATATCAGAAAGTCAGAACTTCAAAATAATTTTGTTTTTAAAAGTCTGACCTAAAGTCACAAAAAAGAAAATTTTTCCAAGTTTTTATAAGTCATAGCATAAGTTCTAACAAAATATCAGAAAGTCAAAACTACAAATGCAAAAAAATGTCATATTAAAAGTTTGACCAAAAGTCAGAAACAATATTTATTTCCATGGAAATTTAATTAATAGAAAACTTTAATTAAAAGTCATACATTATATCAAGAAGTTAGAAATACAACGAAAAATTTTCATGTTTTTAAAAGTCATCGTTCTAACAAAATAAT
>FIZV01064558.1:0-12336 GCA_900050545.1 Trionymus perrisii | reverse complement strand
GTAAAATTATTCACATGCGAGAATTCAACCCATGAAACATGAAAGTCTGAATCGAAGGGGAAAATTTTTTAAAAATCTGGAAGAATTTTAGAACCACTTTTAGAAAGGTTTCAATTTTTTTTTATTACTATCATTTCATAAAAATCTCCTTTCTTTGAAAATTTGGAGGGAAGTCAGACTTCCATGACTTCCTTATCAAATACGCCACTGATTTCAAGCGATCGTTGGAGGGACTAAGTAACACTTCACAGTGCGATGATCTACAGTTGGTATAAAAAAATCACGTAGGTAAATAAAACACCTCTACACAATACAACCGTTTATATAATCTATAAAATTAGAAAATTTAACAAATTAATCTCTGATACGAGTTTCACAAGATAAAAATCACGATAAAACATGCCACAAGTTGATAAAACAAAACCGTTACAATGGAAGGGAAGGGAAGGGAAGAGGAGAAATAAAAATACGTAAACAAAGCTGCCATAATACACAAGCCACAGGGAATAAATAAACGTAATAATGAGAGAAAAATAACCATAAAAGTAAATTCTAGTACCTTTTCTCCTGTAAAAATTATTACAATATGGACGTTATAAATTATCTTACTTAAAACCATAACGTTAAAAACAAAACGATTATGTAATAAAAATCTACGTACGATGGGTTGGAATGGGAAACCTTTGGGAAGGGGGAGGGAATACACAATACCAACTACAACCAAAAATAATAACTTAAATAGTCGATATACGAGTACTCTGTCATAAAATCTAAAAAAATAAGGGACCTTTGACTTAGGGATGATTAAAAGCGTACCTACCCATGGAGTGATACTTCATAACGATCCAGACGCGACGTTTTGAAAAATATTCAATTTCGGTAGTAATTTTTTGCACAGGTGACAGGTGTACGCTTAAAATCACACTTGATTGGACGGATAATTATAGGACGATGAGAAATTGTTCATTTTAAAACAGCGACCACGACGGAAATCGAAATAACATCAACTTACACTTATATTGCACTAACCTTTCAACTAGAGGTAAAAAAATCATTTAAATCGAGTGTCATGCGTATTGGTTAAGTACTTCGGGAAATATACCGCTTATAAGTAGGCTTCGTGAGAAACATGGCACACGATTTTTACCGGTGTAAAAATTTCAAAAACACAAAACAAAACAAATGCATTAATATTTTGGCAACTTTCGCGTTCGCCTAATCGCGTAGATATTCGGAGAAGTGGCAGAGAGAGAATATATTGGGCGGCTGGAAGGGCCGTTTTGGTGGTCGGATTTTGCATATTGGGGGATTGAGTGAAAAAAATGTGATTTTAGAGAGCACTAATTTTTTTCACGAAGAAGGAAATTCAAAAATATTGCAATAAAATAATGCAGAATTTTTGATAAAATTTGAACCAAAGAGTTCACAAAATGAAAAGATTTTTTTTTCGGCAGAATTTATTAATTTCGAAAAAAATAATTAATCCATTAAATTCTTGAGATTTGAATCAAAAAAGGTAACAAAATGAAAAAAATCTTGTGACTTGAGAAATTAATTAAATCTTCGTAAAATTTTGAGATAAACTATCAAAAATCGTATAAAACTTTCTCCCGTCATTTTGAAAGCCCTTCATAATGCTCAAAAATCATGTCAACGTCGTTAAAAATTTCACAAAACTGGAAATAAAAATTTGTGAAATTTTTTTCCGATTGGAACAAATTTTCGGAACCTCTGAGTTCATCCAAAAAATTATTCTATCACTTTAAGGTACTTCAAAATAATCAGATAAAATTTTTTCCAACAAGTCACAAACCACGACCACATTGCTCATTTTTGAAATCCCTGGCTCAAAAAAATATCAACAATGTTCATTTTTGGGACCCCTGGCTCAAAAAATACCAACATTGTTCATTTTTGGAACCCCTGGCTCAAAAAAATCAACAATGTTTATTTTTGGAACCCCTGGCTCAAAAAATATCAACAAGATTACGATTATTTTTCTAATCGTTTTTTGCCTTTTTTTTTTCAACCAATCCCAACGCAAAGAAAATCCGATCACACGATTAAAAATTAGGTAGTCGAATTTTTTCATGGGATATGTACAGAATAAAAAAAACGAACAAAAAAATCAACATGTCACTGGGACCTTGGTCTAGTCTTTGCCCAGTAAAAATCTACACCATTCTTCTAGGGGACTGGGGAAACCTGCCTTTGGAAGGAGTACCACCTCTCATCACATTGATATTAGCAGGACGACGAGCGTTACGCAATTCGCGATCCATTTCGATATCTTCTAATCTTTGGGTTAAGCCTAATTTCTGTTGGACGGCTAAACGCAACAATTGGTTCAGCGTTTTCTTTTCTTCTTCGGCGGCTGCCAAGGTTCTATTAAGTTCATCGACCTGAGTGACGTATTCTTCGCACCGAGCAGCAAACATCGCTCTGAGACCTGCATAAAAATCGATTCGATTAGCGACATTGAGCGAAATGAGAATCAGCGAAAAGGTGCGAATGGTTTACTTGAAAACGTCGCGGCGTCTTCTTTTAACATGCGAAGCTCGTTCCTTAACTTCATCATTGTCTCGGACACGATCGCCTTTTCTTTATCGTATTTGGATTTCAGATTATTCAAGGCGTCTTCGGCCGTCGCTTTGTTGGATTTCAGTACCGAACGTAGCGTAGCGATTTGTTCGCGTTTGGTCGACAAAAGAGCCTTTAATTTGATCACCTGTTCTTGCAGTTCGTTTATTTCTTCGTTATTCACGTTCGTCTCGAAATCTATTAAGAAAAAGTAAAACCGTTAACTCGAACGTGTAAAACGCAGGGAAAGAGAGGGCGCCAGTACAATGAACTGAGTATAAATAACACAGCTTACGTTCGTTGGCTTTACGCGGTGGTTTATTTTTAGCTTTGTCGATGGTGGTAGAGACGGCGGCGCGGAGATGTTTAATCTGGTCTAAAATCGTTTCCACTTGTTTCGATATGGAAGAAGCATCAGTCAAGCTTTCTAATTCTTTCACCGGTATGTCGGCTTTCAAACGAGCTCTAAGTAGACCCAATTTGCTAATTTCTTCTTTACTCTTCTCCGACAAGGGATCAACAGCTAAAAAAAAAATTCAAAATTAATCGATATTCTTAAAACAGGCGAAAGTAAAAATGATAAAAAAATAATCACTAGTTTCAGCATGTTTTTCGTGATCTAAAATCACTCTCGAAGGTGTTTCTCCATTAACAGTGCAGACGTGATGGTATAACTGGGCTAATTCTTCAGTCACCATTAGAAGATCATTCTGAGCTGTATCCAAAGAGGTGCTAGCTTCGCCGGCGAGTTCTCCTAGAAGCTGTACGTCGGATTCTAATTCCATCGCTCTTTGTTCCGTGTCCAGTAACTAGAAAATAAAAATAATTGAAAGAAGGATCGTAGCAAGAAAATGAAGAGAGAATATTCGAATATTTACTTTATTCTTAACATTTGTCAATTCATTCTTCAATTGGAGCGTAACTTCTGAGCAATTAATCTGATTCTCGAGATCTTCTAATTCTTTACGAATCTGTTCAATTTCTTTGGAAGCCAAAACAAACCATTGTTGGTATTGCGAAACAGTCAAGCTCAGTTTCTCTATAGACAGCTGCGAGTAAAACATATGTCATGAATAGCGAACGAAATACAATCATTGTACCATTTCAGGGCAGTAATTACTTCATTTTTCGAATTGATTTTCTGAGCAGCTTGATCTCTGATATGGTCTAAAGACTGAATACGAGCACCTAGTTGGACTAATTTCGTCATCAGACTTTGTAATTCGGCTTGACTTCGTTCGGCGACGGATTGCGATTCTTTCAAGTTCTGAGTTAGCGACACTTTTTCACTCTCCATCTATCGAAATACAGAATCGTATTAATAAATTCTCAGCGCTTTTTCATCTCCATAAATTACCTGTTCTAATTGCTTTTCTAATTTTTTCAACTCGTTCAAGTGTATTTCGCTGAATAAATCTACTTGTTTTCCAGATTCAGGATTCATTTCTGGATTCAACGAGCCATCTGCGTTTGTAGGTAACCGAGAAAGATCATCTTCGCCATCACTACCCATATTCGGATCATCAGTGATACCTTTCGATAGAACAATTTATGAAAATACTTCTTTTTTTTTACGATTGGGGAAATTTTCAGATGGGTCAAGGTACCTCTAATGCTGAAAGCTAGATTACTAAGGTTGTACATCGACTCGCTGTTTATTCTATTATCGAGTTCTTTTTTCATAGCGTATTTAGCTTCACGTTCACCCTAAAAAATCAAGGCCAACGATTAAAAATGAAATAAAAAAACACATATCGGCTTTATTGATAACAAACCTGTAAAGATTCCAGAGCTTCTTCCATTTGTTTTTCGGCTATTTTCTTCAGCTTGGTTAGTTCCTCGACTTGTTGCTGAAATACTTCGACGTCCTCTTGTAATCTTCGTATTTCATGTTTAGCTCCTTCAAATTCGACCTAAAAATCAACAATATGATTAGGCTATGACTTTAGACAATGTGAAAATTAATGAATTTTTACCTGGGAAGATTTCAAAACGGAGACTTGCTTTTGCAATGATATGTTTTCTTCTTCGAGTTCTGAGTAGTCGGCAAATAAACGAGTTTCGCGAAACTTGATTTCTCTCAGTTCAGATCGAAGAGATTTCATTTCAGAATCACATTCTTCTTTCAATTTAATCAGTTCGTTATTTTCATTTATCATACGGTTTCTTTCCTCGACAACTCGTTCCAATTCTTGACGTAGCTGTAAAATCGTCGATTAAAAATTCCAATTCACTGATAAGGAAAATTTCAAAAATTCAATTACCTTATTGACATCGTTCTCCAATTCTAATATTTGAGAATTTAAAGAAGTCTCTCGAGCTGCTGTTTCCGAAAGCAACGATTCTTCTTGCTCTATGCCTGATTTCGTAGTCACTTTGTGGGTAGTTTGAAATTTATTCAGAGCCTAGAATGATCAACGATTTGAATAATTACACGACGCCTATTTAACATAAAAATGTGAAAAGAACGTACTTCTAGGGTAACATCCAGCTCATGTTTGGTGTTTTCGTATAAGCCTTCTAGTTCGTCGCATCTCTGTTCCAGGCCTTTCTTTTCTTCTAGTAGACCTAATCCATATTTAGCTGATTGAATATTTTCACTACTTGCTTTATCTAACTCTCTGGTTAAACGCTCGACTTCTTGCTTGAGCAGAACTACTTCTTGATCCATTGCGAGTAATTACAGAAAGGTAAACTTCTGAGTCAAGTACTGAGTTTCATTTCGAAGATAAAATTCACTGATTTTAGGGCGATATCTCCGATTTTTAGATCATTACTTGAAGATAACTGATGGGTGATAATATGTTGATTACTTCTTCTTCGCAGCTGAGTCTCGTTTATGACATATCAGTGGAACAGAGATAGAACAGTTTTACAGGAAACATTGATTAACGTACAGTAGTCGAATTAAATGCACTTTTATCATTTTTTTGTCGAATAATATAATTATTTTCAATTTTAGTTTTTCGGTCGACGTTTTCATTTATCGTCGAAAAGGGGAAGATCACAGATGAAAACGCAGATAAAAAATTTGTAAAAAATTTTCAAACAAAGTTGAATTTTGATTAAAACTATTTTTCTCTTCAAATTTTTCAAAAAATACGACTTCTTGGAATTTTAATAATTTTGTTATTTCTCTCAACGGCAAAAATAGCGTAATTAATGATTAGTTACAAAGTTTATTGAAAATTCTTATTAAAAAAATTTAATTTTCATACTTTTTTTGAAGTAGGTCAATGGTGTGAAAATTTTAGTTTTCTTTTGTGGAAACACTGTAAAAATTCAATTATTCGACTTCTTCTCTGTTTTTTCCATTTTTTCCCATTTAAATTGACTATTGTAATTTAAAATTGGTAATTTGATCATCTTTCTCTGGAATGCAGCATAAAATTAATCACTAAGTACCAAATCATTGACGCAATAACCAACAAACGGAAGAATACTTTCAGTACACCAAACACCAGACAGGTTTTCCAAGCGTGCGCGGTTTTTCCTAGAAGATTGATAAAATTTTTTCAACTGGGAAATGGAAAATTGGTAAAAAGCTGATGTTTTCCAATCGTTTAGTCCTAAACAGCGATGTTATAATCTAAAAGTTACGTAATTATCTTTTGTTGCGATGTTATTTTACCCATATGTTAGATAACATCGCTCTTCTTCGGGAAACTGTCGAAATCTAAAGTGTGTTTTTCTACCTCCATCGAATACCTCTGGTAAGTTTCGCCTACAATATTTTTTCACCTACGCTTATCACTACGCCATACACGAACTAATATCTCGTCATTTCCGTTTTTAGAAAACATTCCAAACATGGCATCTACAGCCAAAGGATCTCAAATATCAACATTCGGTAAAATATTCCGAGTGTTGGAGAAAAACTGCGTCCCTCACCCGTACAGTATAATCCTAGAACACAGACAGCAAGAAAGCGCTCTTTTATTCGAGTCGAACGCCATAGCAGTCTTGTCTTCCCAAGAATTGGAATCAGTGAAACGCCAATATACCAAAATCCAAGACGCGTACGGTTCGCTCGGCATACTACAGTTCAATTCCGGTGACACAACTGTTCTCTTCCTGGTCACCATTACAGCCTGCATTTCGGTGGGTAAAATCTACGAGCATGAGATCTTCAGAATAACCCAGACTTGCTTTACTTCGCTGCGGAATCATCCTCAAGACGACGAACTCGTCTCCGATATTAAAAAACTTCTCAACTCTGGCACTTTTTATTTCTCCCGAAGCCCTGCCGGGAATAACAGTTTTGATTTGACGCTTTGTGCCCAACGTCAACGTAAAGGAGCTCCTACCGATAATCGTTTCTTTTGGAACCGTATGTTACACATTTACTTCATCAGATTTGAAATCGATACGTCGTTATGGTTGTATAAAATGATGTGCGGCAGTGTCGAAATCCGTACCGTTTACATAAGGCATAAGCAAGCCAGAGCCGTTATAATTTCACGCTTGAGTTGCGAAAGAGCCGGTACTCGGTTTAACGTACGTGGTTGTAATGACGACGGTCACGTTGCTAATTTCGTCGAAACCGAACAAGTAATATATTTAGATAATAAAGTTACCTCTTATCTACAAACGAGAGGCTCGGTACCGTTATTTTGGGAACAACCAGGCGTACAAGTTGGCTCTCACAAGGTGAAAATGTCCAGAAGCGTGGAAGCCTCCGGATCAGCTTACGATAAACATTTCACAATGTTGAAGAAGCGATATAACGATCAAGTCATCGTCAATTTACTCAGCTCGAGTTTAACTGGCAGTCGAGAAGGTGAAGCATTGCTGAGTCAGATGTTCCAAAACCATCATAATAACTCCGAACATCGCGACATTCCTCACGTAGTATTCGATTACCATTCGGAAATTCGTGGATCCAATAAAAGTTTGAACAAACTCCGAGATCAGATCGACTGTTACATTGCCAAATTCGGCCTATTTTACGCCATCGGCGACGATATTATATCGGAGCAACGAGGTACGTTCAGGACGAACTGTTTGGATTGCTTGGACCGCACCAATTGCGTGCAAACGTTCATCGGTTTGGAAATACTACAAAATCAGTTGAAATTACTATGCGAAGAAGACAACCAACAACAGTCGCAGTCCAGATTTGAAGAAGTCTACAGACAAATGTGGATCAACAACGGTAACGAAATTAGTAAAATTTACGCCGGAACTGGAGCCATTCAAGGCGGTTCGAAACTCATGGACGGTGCTCGATCGGCTGCTCGTACTATTCAGAATAATTTACTCGATAACAGCAAACAAGAAGCAATCGACGTATTCCTATTGGGCAACACTTTGAATAGCGATTTAGCCGAACGAGCCAGAATGTATCTATCAACCGAGACTCTTCACGCTAGCCCCGTTATTTTGCGCGAAATGTGCCAAAGGTTTAACGAATACACCTACACTGATAAATTACGAGTTGCTATCGGCACCTATAACGTCAACGGTGGTAAACATTTCCGCAGCGTTGTCTATAAGGACGTCTCTTTATCCGATTGGCTTCTGGATACCGTTCAGATTGCTAAAACTAAATCGTTAATCGATGCTACCAGTACAGAAGATGATGAAATCCCTGTCGACATATTTGCCATCGGTTTCGAAGAAATTGTCGACCTAAACGCTGGCAATATTATGGCTGCAAGCTCCGAAAATGCCACATTATGGGCTGAAGAATTACAAAAAGTATTATCTCGAGATTACCATTATGTCATGCTGACTTACGTTCAATTAGTTGGCGTTTGCTTGTACGTATTCCTTAAATCGGATCTGATTCCTCATATCAAAGACTTAGCTACCGATTCGGTAAAAACCGGCCTCGGAGGAGCAACCGGTAACAAGGGAGGTGTTGCTATACGATTCGTATTACATTCCACTTCCGTATGCTTCCTTTGTTCGCATTTCGCCGCTGGACAGTCTCAAGTCCACGAAAGGAACGCTGATTACGCCGAGATAACTAAAAAGATCGCTTTCCCAATGAGCAGAACGTTATTATCGCACGATTACGTATTCTGGTGCGGCGATTTCAACTATAGAGTCGATATGGACAAAGACGTCATGAAAGATTTGATCAGAAACAATATGTTGGACGATGTACTCCAGCACGATCAACTGATCTTGCAGAAAAAAGAGAATAAAGTTTTCGAGGACTATTTAGAAGGCGAAATCACCTTCCCACCTACCTACAAATACGACCTATTCTCCGACGATTACGATACCAGTGAAAAATGCCGAGCTCCGGCGTGGACCGATCGAGTATTATGGCGCAAACGTAAAATGTTCCCCGAAGAAGACCAAACAGACGACTGGAATCCGGGCAAATTAATACATTACGGTCGTGCCGAACTCAAACAAAGCGATCACCGGCCCGTCATCGCCATCCTAGAAGTAGACATACGTAAAGTAGACGCTCAGCGCAGAGATCAAGTATTCGAGAACGTGCTGCAATCGGTAGGACCCCTGGATGGCACGATCGTACTACGAATGAGAGACCCGAGCTTGGACATATCGAGCGTATTCGACGACTCTTTTATGGCCGAATTATTGCAAAAGTTGTCCATCTACGGTGACGTCATCCTGGTCAGATTTGTCGAGAACGTAATGTGGGTAACGTTCAAAGACGGCCGTTCCGCTTTGGAGGCGGTTCGCAATACCGGCCTCGAAATAAACTCCTATCAATTAGACATCAGTTTGAAATCGCCCACTTGGATACAGCAAACGATGAACGAGATAAATATCTGTAACGATAACACCATCCCATTGTACGAAAGTGCCGACCTGCAGATAGACCCGAGATCTCTGCAAAGACCAGATAAACGCCTAGATAACAAACCACCGCCATCCAGACCGCCAGCTCCGATAATCAGACCGAAAGCCGGAGTTTTCAGCATACCTGCCAACCTACACCAACCTTTGCAGCCCACTGTCGTCAATAATACCGCCGATAAGTTGGCCGACAAGTGTAATATTGCCGGAGACCAACCACCACCCATTCCCCAACGTAATTACCCAGCTTCGCCGGCCAAATCGCAGAAAGAGCCTGGTGACGCACCGCCTCCCGTACCGGCTCGAATGGGAGCACCGCCGATTCCCCCGAGATAAGTAATAATCGCCTTGCGAATGTTGTTTTTTTGCCTATCGTATGTGTAACATATCGCAGATCGAAGATTATTTTTATTCAAGTCTTGTATTACGAAATTTTCTCTTCTTTTGGGCATCGCGTGTGGTTTCGTTTGATTCGAGTGGTTCCGGTGAGATTTGGCTCCGAATTCAGTTCAACATCATTGGGTGTACGTAAATGTTTCAAAAATCCTTCTATGTACCTATTTGGAGGAGGGAGCAATGAAACTGAAAAAAATCTTATTTAATCGTCGTGTAATCGTAGCAAAAAATTGAAGCAATTTTTATTTCAAACCATTTCTTCAAAGAAGTTTTAAAAAATCTCAGGTCATTTTCGAACGACTTCTTTCCATCAAATTTAAGCCATTTTTCCATTTTGGCGATGATTTCACTCGAGTCATTAGAGCACACGGTTTATTATAATGAATTATACAATTTACGTATAAGGAATAAGGTCTTTACTAGTCACACGTATGAATATCGTTACCAATAATGTTATGTTATTGTTTAGTATTAAAGAGACTGTGAGTTAAACGTTTTAAGTTTAATGTAGTCTAGAACGTTTTTTATTATATAATTAATCCCTCCTTCCCTCATCTTTATAAACCCCAATTATTGTACCGAAGTAACCATCTACACTTCTACAGAAGACCTAGCTAGGTAGTAGGTATAGGTACCTATAAGGTTCATCAATCAGTCATTTATCTAGATATACTTTCAATGTTACAAATTTAAGTACGAATAAGTTTACTATTACTTAAAATCATGACTGAAAAAAGGGGAATAATAATCGATTTTATTTTCTGGGTAATTGTAGCGCTAATTAATAGCCTCATTATTATTCGGCGCTTCTACTACATATTACTAATCGTTAAAATATGTATACCGTGTAATTATTACTATTATTTAAGAACATAATATTCACATTTTACTTAATCGGTTACGTAAATGTCAACAATACGAACGATTAATTAATTTTTATTAGATTTTTATAGCAGTGTTTCATTTTACCAGTACACACTTGCACATTATAACCTCAAAACACGTTCAGAATCCGAAGAAAATTAATATTTACGAACAATAATATACAAGTATTTCGCTGAATATTTTCTTATAACGTTTATTTATGTATTATGTATTTCGTACTTTGTGTATAATGTATTATTTTCATGTGTAAAACATAATTTTGTTAACGTTACCCTCATGTTTCTCTCGTATTTACCATTTTTAGTAGAATAAATTTCCATAATACTCTGTTATTGAGAGAAGAAAAAAAAACCTTTGGAACATTTTGCTTATGCGAGGCTTTTAATAAAATGTTACGCTTTTAGTTATAATTTTTTGGTTGATTTTTTTTTTTCAATTATCAGCAAATTTGAAAATGGGAAATAAGTTACCGGAGCGATCGAAGGGTTAAAAACGATTTTATGGTTGATTCGTAATATAGGAGGTATTTTTTCAAAAATGAGCTTAGGATTTTATTTTTTTAAGGGCCCTTTTTTCAAAGGGTACATCCCCATTGAAATGAATGTAGGTACCTAAGGCTGAAACTGAAAAATTTTTCAAACAAAAATCATGTATTGAGGTCCTTGGAATTATTATCACCAAATATCGATGCACATTCTGCAATGTCATTAAATAGCTGGAATTTTGGCTGATTAGCAAATACCTCTGGCCAGGTACACTCGATATAATTTCCCAGCACTAAATAACACGTGCTGGAAAACACATAAAAATTACACTCGTTGACTCGTCCAATCCAAAGGTCAAAATAGAAGTTGACGTGACAAAAAATAATACGAGTATTTTCAACGATCGTATCGAAAGTAAGTTGAACTGTGTTCGGTGCCAAGAAGGCAAATATTTCCCCTCGTATTTTTTCCATTAACGACGTACTCGATAAACATTCAACAAATACTCGTAGATAAACGAAAGTAAGCGAAAATATTGGCGAGCTTGCAGCTATATGACGTATTAGTTTTAAACAGAGAGAAAACACTTTTTTTAAGTGAAAAAACTAGTGGAAAAATTTCATAATTTTTTGATGATTTTTTTTTTATTATTAGGTAAATAACTACCTATTATTTAGAAAAAACTTTTTCAGCATTTCTTCCTCAATTTTTTTGGAGAAAAACAATAAATTTTTTTAGAGAATTTTTTTTTCAATTTTTTCGAAGTTAATTTGAAAACAGAAACTTATTTTTTCAATTTTTTTAGAATGACCATTTTTGAAGTAATAATTCTTTTTTTTTTATTTAAATCAAAAAATTTTGTGTCAATTTTTTGAAATAAAAATTGTTAGGAAAAAATTTGTAATGAAAAATTTTACAACTTTTTGGAATAAAAAAATCAATCAATATGAATTTTTTAGAATAAAAATTTTGGATTAAAAATTTCCCAATTCTTTGGAATGAGATGGCTTTTCTGAATTTTTTTGGAGAAAAAACTTTCGATTTTTTAGCTGATGAGAGATTTTTTCAATTTCTTGCTGAGTAGGAAATTTTTAATTTTTTTGTAATGAAAAATTTCTCAATGCTTTGAAAAACAAGATCTCTGATTTTTTTTGGAGAAAAAAAAATGAATTTTTTTGGAGATTTTTCAAGAGTTGGAAAATATTTAATT
>FIZV01064553.1:0-13724 GCA_900050545.1 Trionymus perrisii | reverse complement strand
GAGTCGCGTGACTTTTGGTCTCCCAGATCAGCGTCGCGCGGATCAGCGTCGCGCGGGATTTTGGAATTACCCCCAGCGGAAAAAACATATCCATGTTAATAATATGTAAGAAAACTTTCAAAAAATGAACCTTGTTTGAAAATTTTAATTTTTGTACAAGATTTGAAAAGAAATAACAGTGAAAAAATGCATTTGACACAGATTTGAGCAAAGCCAAATACAAAAATGAAAAAAAGTTTCAAACAATTGAAAAAATTGTTTTCAATAAAAAAATTAAATTAAATTAAAAATCTTCTGAGAATAAACGTTTGAAAAAGTTGTTTGTAAAAAAAGATAAATAAAATAATGTTTTTAAAATTTATGTTCAAAAAAATTTATTATTATCAAAATTTTTGAATCAAACTGATACTACTTATCAAATGATTACTCAACAACTTTTTTTGTATACAAATGCACTTTTTTGGTTTTATTCAAAACGTATTTTTTAAATTTTGTTCGAATAAGCGCAGTTTTTGTTCATTTTTTTCAAAAATAAGTTTTATTCAATTTGTGCACAAAATAACTTTTCGAAATATGGCCAATCAAGAATTACTGTTCAAACCTGTACTTTGAGTTGTGATCAACAATAATTTTTCCACAATTATGTTTTAAATGAATTCATTTTGAAAAAATATAATTTTTTTCAAAACAATTTTTTTATGTTATACAGGAATTCTTTATTTTTTTTACTAAAACAATCTCTTAATGTTTTTTTTTGTTTTTTTTTTCACAAAATTTTTCAACATTTAAAAAGAGTTATTAAGTATAGCAAAAAACTTTATTTTTTCAACAATTTTTCAACTTTATTTTTTCATTTTCCGATTTTTTTTTTCTCAAAAACAATTTTTGAAAATTTTTTAAAGAATAATTATTTAAAATTTGGTTTAGAAAATTTTTGAAAATTTTTTAGAAAATTTCCTTCAAGGATCAAATTTTTATTGACGAATGTTTTTTAAATCAAATGGAATTTTTAATTTTTTTTTTAAATTCTGTTTGTTTAATGTTTATATCATGTTCCCATTCTTTTTTTTTTAATATTTCAAACACTTCTTAAAAAAATTGTTTTAAACAAATTTTTGCAAATTTTGTTCGAAATACAAATTTTTTAAATTTAAATTTTAAACATTTTCATCTTATTTATCCACAATTTATTTTTTTTTAACCCAAGAATTTTAAAAAACACACATTTATCGATTACCTATTTAAAAACTTTATATTTTGTTCAAATTACATTTCTTTTTAATCTATTTAAAAGCCTTGAACAAAATTTTCCATCGAAATTTTGAAAAAGTATTATGGACACAAAAAAATGAAAAAATCGTTTTCTTACAAAATTTTAGAAAAAGAAATGCACAAAGTTAAAAAAAAAAATCATCTTCAAAGAACATAATATTGAAAAAAATCGTTTTTATAATTAATGACGAAGAACTGTCTCATTTAGGTATAATTTGAAAAAATGTGCCTTCAAAACAACGCATTCAAGAGCATAAAATTGCTTTCCAACAAATTTGAAAAAAATAAAATAGTTTCCGGTTAAAATCCATTCAACCCGGGCCCTCTTAGCCTCCTCCAGCCACAACCCCGGAATCATTTTAACGTCGGAAAATCTGATCCGAATTTCTCGCCTAAATGTTAATTTAAGTTGTAAAAGGAAATTTCCACATAATAAACAGTATACAAAAGAGTGTAAAACTCATCTCGCGATTTTTTTCTCGCACCCTATAGTAAATAAATATTAAACATTTTATTATTTTGTAACGTTTCAAAAAACTAAAATGACCCTTTTATTTTCTCATTGTACCACCCTCGTTCACCTTTGTCCATCATTTGTACCGTTATACCGCTGGGATGCTTTAAATAATGTCATTTTTAACGCTATTATTAAGATCTTTTAATTAAATTTTTATACATATTTGCGTGTTGATAACAAATGAAAAAAAACTAACGCATAAATTATATTTGATTGTTTTTAGCTGGTGAACAAAATGGAGTAATGTCAACAATTAGTGACAAACCCGTACAAGTTAAGAATTTTTCAAAGCACTGCGAACAAAGAAAAAAATTTCCAATATTATATAAAATAGAATTTCAAGTAAGGGAAAAAGTATAATCATAAATACATATATGTAGGTACGGTAGTATATTCAATATTTACGCTACACAGGGGGTATCTGAACGAAAACGTTTGCAATATTTTTAACCATAGATAGAAGTCGAATAGACAAACAAAATACATTATCATGATAAGTTGCCTATCTAGAAAATTTAAGGCAATATAAAGTTTTGAAAATTTGGTATTTTTGAGCAAAATTAGTTGGCAACACTGTATTAAAAAAATTGTCGACCCCACCAGTGTATAGCACTTTAAAACACAAAAAAAGTTGTAATTTCATTGGGATGCCTATTTTTCAAATTGAAGGAGTTATGGCAACAAGAAATTTCTGTCAAAAGTATTGCCTACCTTGATTATTATGGTGCACTTTTGAGACATGAAAATTGAGAAATTCTGTCAAAACAACACACGAAACAGATGTAACTTTTTGAGAGGAACAAAACAAATTGTGTGAAGGATTTGCCTATTTTTGAATATGAAGGCGCTATGAAGCACGAAAAATCAGTATTTTCGAAATCTGAGGATCCATAGCTCCTTTATTTTCAAAGACAGGCAAGTTTTTAACATAACTGATTTTACTCCGTTCAAAGAGTTACACCTGTTTTCATGGATTGTATTTACAAAATATTGAATTTTTTGAAACCATTGTTTCTTCAAACTCGAGATAGGCAACTTATCATGCATAACGTATTTTGTCTACTCGAGTTCTATGTATTGTTGAAATATTGTAAACGCTTCATGGTACATCCTGGTTTTGTCTACATTCTATGCAAGTATAAAAAAATCCGGTTGAGAATAATTACAGAACTCACAAATATGGATAAAAATCCACATTTTGGGGTGCATTGAAGGATTTAGGGGTGAGGTAGGGACTAAAATTCTCAACGACCAACTCCCACTGATAACTTCCAAAATTTCAGCATATGGCTAATTCACCCTCTTTACGCTACTTCCTACCCTCTTTCTTATTTTTCAAATCTTCGACAAAAATGCAATTTCTACTAGCAATCTTATTTTTTAAATCTGAAAAAATGTTGAGAATGACTTCAAG
This sequence comes from Trionymus perrisii, assembly GCA_900050545.1. Lineage (NCBI taxonomy): Eukaryota > Metazoa > Arthropoda > Insecta > Hemiptera > Pseudococcidae > Trionymus > Trionymus perrisii. Next base: position 10,521 of record FIZV01064553.1, on the reverse strand, counting down.
TATCTAATGAAAAAACTATCCAGGAGATCGTTATCAAATTTCAAAAATTTACAAAATAAGCGAAAAATACACTATAGGATGGGTCGTCTTTTATTACCTTTTTTTTTTTTTTTTTGAAATTAGAAAGGGACGGAAAAAATTGTGAATTGACGTCAAAAGATCGCGAAAAAATTTTGAATCTCTTGAAACTTTCAATATTTTTTTTCGTTTTTCTAATGATAGTTGTATGTATGTATATTACGTACATCCATTTAAGATCAATGAAAAATTTCAGCAGCTTTTTTGTACTACGCGGATGTAGTACCTACGACTAATTATAACGAAAAAAAAAAAAAAAAAAAAAAAAAAAAAAAAAAATTTATATTTTTTTTAAATTTTATTTTTGTGCTTTTTTTTTAAAAAAAAAAAAAAAAAAAAAAAAAACGAAAAAATCTATATATTTTTTAAATTTTAGTATTGTGCATGTTTATTGAAAATTTCTAAATTTTGATTTCCCCTTCCCGATGTTTTTAATTTAGTTCGTGTGAAATTTGAATCATGTGCCTTATTACGGTAGTTCTTATGTACCTACATTCATTTCATGCAGATTGAAAGCGATCAAACAAGATATAAAATATTTCCTAAGAACATGCAATATTATTATTGGTATGGGGATCCTTTATGTGTATAGTAGGTAGGTGAACATCAATGATTTGCCTTTCTGCGACGACCCTATCAAGCAACAAGAGACATCCTTTTCGCTGAAAAGAAAAAATTCTGGGGGAGGTTAAATCAAGACTTTCCTGCAGTAGTCAATCTTGTTGAAATATTTCCTTAACCTAGGAACCGTATTTTCAATTTCCTATTAGGTTGCCGGAAAAGGGATAAAGAAAGTGAAAAGTCTAGCTCGTTCGTTGATTTTACATTAATTTATGACTTGCTGGAAAAACGGTTGTAAGCGTTCACTTTTATTATAAACTACAATAGCAACAGACTATTGAGAGTTATTCTTTTGTCGAGAAAATAAAGATAATTTGGTAAATTCACGCGTTTTTCTTTATTGCTTATCGAGATTTAAATGGAAATAATTTCCATCTTTATCATTTTGAATGGTACAAAAATTGAATTCGCTTCAAGTACGCAGCTACTTGTTGAAAATGTACTTATATTTTACTAGGTTGATTTTTAAGAATATTTCTAACGACGAGTAGGTATATTTTCTGGGTTTGTGCGGGGAAATATCGAAAAATTACCGTACGCGTGGCTTTTAATTGAGCTTTAAATAGGGATTTTTTTCTTGCTTTTGAATGAGGTATTCTTCGGCGGCAATTTCCGTTTAATTCTACGTTTTTTTTTTGTTTTTTTTTGGGGGGGGGAATAATTCGTATTTTGGGGTGCGACCCGACGCGATGAGTAAGACAAAAACTCGCGATTGCTTCTGCGTATAGTGATTGTGGAAAAGTTGAAAAGTCTTGTAAGTATAGTTATGAAAATACCATCGTATCTATCTGCATTCAAAGATAGGGAAATTATTTACGAACCAACTTTCACTTACGCTAAAATAATTCAACTGGCTGAACTTTAACGCTAAAATTTATTTGTTTGAGCTTTAACTTCAAATGCTACAAACGACCTTTAGATAAGCTCTTTTAAAGCATTTAAATAACGTAACTTGTCTGAAAGTTCAAAGCCGGCAATTTACATCGTTTTTAACGTTGTTGCCGACGGTGTACATAAATGAGCCGGCATTTGTTAGGAATAATCTCTTATTGCATTTTAGCTTTTGAAAATTGCTTTTCGTACGAGTTATCATTAACTCTTACAGTTAGAAAAAACATTTTACTTTCTTCTTTTCCGCAACCGTCGAAGTCTTTCATCTATTTAATTCGTGAAAAAAAGGCAAAAGTCTTTTCACCGTATATTTAACTCGGATAACGATTAGAAGTTTATTTTAATTTTGCGGAAAACGATAGCTTAGTTACGCGCATTTTGTTAATTAATAGTCTTCTTTCGTTTATTAATTTGCACACAAATACTTCAAATAATTAGACTAAAATGTCCAACATTTTAGTTATTTCCTAGTGTTAGTTTAATTAAATTCGATTTCATTAGTCATAGAATAGTTTTATCAAAGTTTTTTATTTTTTCAGTTTTATAGATTACTTTTTGTTCTCGCTTTATTATTTATTTATTTACAAATAAAAAAACAAAAAAAAACTGATTCCTACCCCGATTTTGAAATTTATTATTTTTATTCTTTTTGCAATTTTTTTCACACTTTTCATGCAACAAGGTGAATTCTCTTTAGTAATGCATTCCTGTTGATGATACGAACTATTGTGGAGTGTCGTTGAAGAAAAATCTCGATATATTTATTGCGTTATACGATATTATAGGTATTAGGTATGTGTATTTTGATTCCCGCAATTTTGTGTATTAGGCATCAGTATTTCGAGTCAAGAGTACCCCGCATTCTTTCACCTGCCATAGTGCTTCGTTTGGTGTTAATAAAATTGTAGAATTTGTCGTTTGAAGGCAAACTCGTCAGGTGTTCCTGGTGGAAGTTTGTGTTGAACGAAGCGATGCGATGTTAAGCTTGTCCTCGGGTTATCGAAAAATTATTTGCGAGCTGAATTTTCGAAAATTTATCGCGAATGAAATAGAAACATTTTTGCAAAATATTCGCAATTTTGATTTTTTGCACATTTAACGCACATGATAAATATTCGTTATTTATTATTTATTAGAATTTTCTTCTATAACCCAACCTCCTCCTAATGGTTCCTTTTCATGAGAAAATAATTCTGTTTTTCGATTTTTCAAGTCGAATTTTTTGGTTGAAAAAAACAAAAAATTTCTGTGGAAAGTGCAAAAATGCATTTCGAACTATTCTATGAAAAAATTGATATTAAAAAATAATCACAAGTTTCTTCAGGTACCTACTTGATAAATTAAATTTACGTCATGATCATAAGTTCCATTTTTATTATGATTGCATACATTAATTCATCCATCGCAGATGAAAATATCAATTTGTATACTGCTAATTTACCTACAGCTGAAACGACTCCCTTAATTAGTAGAAATAAATAAACAGAGTAACAAACTAGTGGCACTAATATGCCAATATAGCGGACCATCTGAAAAATTAATAGGTACCTATAATTAAAACCATAAACCAGAAATGCGTAATAATTTTTTCAAATAATTTTCAATAATTTGAAAAAAAATTAATGATTCAAATACTTAACAAAAAGTGATTATTTTCATTATTATCAATTTAATATTCTTTTTCTAAATACCTAATTAAAAAAACAACAACAACAACAACAACAACAACAAAATACATAAGTAAAATGAATAAAATTAGAAAAAAAAAGTAGAAATTATAAATAAGTATTGATGATGAGATTTGGCATGTACTCGTATTTCATGGTTCTGCAGTTATTCTCGATGTGTTTTTATTGCTATGTGTTTATTTATAATGTATTCCATGGTTCTTCGGTTATTCCCAATGTATTCCATGGTTCTGCGGTTATACTCAATGTGTTCCATGGTTCTGCAGTTATTTTCAATGTATTCCATGGTTCTGCGGTTATTCCCAATGTATTCCATGGTTCTTCGGTTATTCCTAATGTATTCCATGGTTCTGCAGTTATTCTCAATGTGTTTTTATTGCTCTGTGGTTATTCCTAATGTATTCCACGGTTCTTCGGTTATTCCCAATGTATTCCATGGTTCTACCGGTATACTCAATGTATTATTCCATGGTTATGCGGTTATTTTCAATGTATTTTTAAAGGGCTGGGGTTATTCACAATGGATTCCATGGTGCTGCGGTTATTCTCGATGTATTTCATGGTTCTTCGGTTATTCCCAATGTATTCCATGGTTCTATGATTACTCTCAATGGATTCCAGGGACTTTTAATTTTTTTTTTTTTTTTTCAACGTAAAAAATGTAATTTTTCATGCCTTATAAAAACAGTTGTAGGTAAAAATGAAAAATCGCCTGAAATTGTACTGTTGAGTAAATTTAAATTGTTGCCATTTTTTATTAAAATTTGTAAAAATTTGAAAAAATTGAAAATATTGTATTTAAAAATTTTTTCATCTTCTTGATAATGGAGGCCTCGGAGGCACCGTATTTAAAATTCACCCATGAAGAAAATAACAATAGAGAATTACTTTCACATAAAAACAAAAAATCCGCTATCCGGGTTGGGTCAAAAGTTTGAAATAAGGGTCACCCCAATGCAAGATAAAAAATGTAATTTTAATTTTTCTAATTAATATAACTTTCATTGTAAGTATATTGTTTTTGTAAATTGAGTGAGCTTCACTCTATTTGGTTCAAACGAAATTTCCTATCACTTGGCAAACCCTTGCTCCATTGATGATAAGAAATGAAACGTAAATTAATTTCAAAATTAAACTACCAAAGTAAATTGTACAAAATGTATACCTACGCACCTATTAAGGTATTTCTGCGTTATTTGAGCCTACTACGTATTATTTCTTTCAATCCCAAGACATTTAACCGGTGTGTAGCTCAACCTACGGTTTATTATCGTTTCCGCTGTCGCAGTAAGATATAGTGTAAGGTTGCGTAATTTGAGTGCAGGAATTATTTGAAAAATAAAAAAAAATTGCTTGTAAGTATTGATGTAGCTCTTGGGAAAAGTACGCACTAAAATTAAACCTTAAGCATTTCATTATCTTGTAACACAAAATGAAGGCACGGTTTACTGGTTACTGAAATGTGGACAAACTGCGTTAGTGGTACGTAGGTACGTTATACGTTACTAGATACCTGTGGTATGTGATGTCGTATTACTGAGCTAATGTTTTACTCGGAAACCCGCGCCTTTCGAAAAACAAAAAAAAAAAATTCTACCCGAGGTAAATGTAGGAGAAAAGCTATATAAAATGACGTCATTTTTAACAGACTAGTTCCGCTATTGCTTGGGCTAGTTTTACTCTTTTTGTTTGTTTTGTTTGTTTCCTAAAACGATCACATGTTTTCGGTTCATGTGGTTAATTATGATACCCTTAGGATCAGATTAGTTTTCAGGGATCAGTTTAGTAATTAGATGGAAATTACACTCTGGAAATTTCTACATCAAATCGTAGTTTTTTTTTAGTAAAAATAGGTACCTACTGCGAGAACCGGGTTAACTTTATCGATTCACGTTGGAGCAAATTAGCTATTCCGAGATGGACCACTTGGTTGGTGAAAAAATACAGCCTTTTCAGTAATCAACAGCCTGCAACATATTGCATCGGAATTCTCTTTTAAAAAATGTTTGCTGGGTTAGGATATTTCAAAAGGCCTGTACTGGTTATTCGAGCTTTGAAAATTTTATTGAAAAACCTAAAATGAAAATAACGAAGTGAAAAACCTTTGGTGGTAAATGTGGTAAATTAGTTTTATGTTTTTACCCTGTACGTGTAGCCGAGCACACAGTTGGAAATTGAACTTGCCCAGTTGCTCAAGTAATTCCGTTCTGTTGCATTATTTTTATTCGAATCGTCTGCCGCTGCCGAAAGTTTACTTTACGGTGTTAATGTCTCTAGGTACTGATTATCAACTCGAGCCGAATCGAATTAAATTGCAATGACCCGCTTATTCGACGTAAATTATGCTAACCGTTGGCAAAATTTGAGTCTTTTCGAATCGTTATTTTGCCCGCTGTGAAAGTAATGAAAGAATCGAACGGTAGATATAGTTTGATACGAGGAAATTACGAATTCGCCCGTATCAACGTCGTTCACGAACTTTTTTCATATACTCGTACGTTCGGACAATCTGTATGGGTGGTTTGTCGAACCTTCCATTCGGCCAGTTGATATAGGTCCTTTACCTACGTATTTTTACGTAGGTACATTTTTAGCGAGTCGGAAAAGGGGGTAAAAAGGGTAAAAAGTTTACTTCTATCCAAATTTGCTAGCAACAGAACCCTAAAACCGGTGACATGTTTATTATCAAACATATAACAACCGGCCGTGTAGTAATATTCCATATTCCATCCAGGATAATTTCCATGCACCATCCTCCATTAAGTGAACACAATCATATCTTGTTGTATACGTTGGACCATATCCAACAAAAGTTCTTTTGAGTTTGTGCCAGCAAAAAAAATATTTGTATGATTTCTAGAGAGATAGCACATAAATAATTTTTCTTTTTAGAATCGAAATTCGAAAATAGGGTCAGTGCTAACAATCTACAACCTTTCAAGTGAAAAAAAAAATGCATGAGAAAGAATGGGTGCTTATTAATTAATGCGTTTTTGTATGAACTTGGAAAAAAATGGAACGAACGAGAACATTTTAATTTGGAAAATATTCGTTTTTTTTTCTTCAAAATTTTGGTGACGGTCGATGGGCCTGTTTTGGATTTGTAAAACGAGTGCCTTCGGTTAATCTTGATGCTTGATTGCTCGCGAGCTGCGAATGATTTTTCTTTATAGTTCAGTAAACTGTTTTTAATTAACTTTGTATAAGGAAATTACGTTGCTACGGACGCGATAGCGACACGAACTTATGGTAAGTTATACTCGCTTCCTTCTAGTTCAACAAGTGGGCATTTTCCATGTTCGAAAGTTGTATGATATGGGCGTGGGTGATATGCCTACTTATTTTGTTAAGTTGAATTTTTTTCATATGAGTGGTTTATATGTAGATGGTTTATTAGGGGTCAAGTTAAAGTAAGTTGATCTCGCATTGAAGTTATTTTCTAATTCGAAAAATGCTTATGCAGCTGGAAAAAAGTGAATTTTTATACAGGGTGTTCTCTGAATGATGCAAGACAATCCACAGATTGAATAAATTAACCCATAAAAAATTAGGTTTTTAAAAAATCTTCAATTTCTAAATTAAATGTCCAGTTTTCAAAACACATGTTGGAGACCAGTCTGCAACCATGGGAGAGCAATTTCATGCTATGTCTGAAAACATATCTAAAAATCGTTTAATTTTGAAAGAAAATATTTAAAACTAAAAAAAAATATTCATGTTTGAGAATGTCTGACAAAATATCGATGAAATGTTTAGAAGTCAGTCATGCAAATTTTTAAAAATTTATTGTTTCAAAATTCCTAACAAAAAATCTAAAAGTCAAAAATTGAAAAAAATTCATGTTTCTGAATTTATAACAAAATATCTTGAAGACAATTTCTTTTGAAATTCATGTTTGAGAATTTCTGACAAAATATCAGTCATTTTTTTTTACAATTTTATATTTCAGAATATCAGACAAAATGTCTAAAAGTCAAAAAATTTTTAAAGAAATTCATGTTTCAGAATTTCTGGCAAAATATGTAGGTATCTTAAAAACAAAATTAAAAAATAAATAAATGTTTCAGGATTTCTGACAAAATACTTATCTTAAAAACATTTTTTTTTAAATTCATGTTTCAGAATTTCTAACAAAATATCTAAAAGTCAAAAATTTAAAAAAATTTCATGTTTCGGTATTTCTGACAAAATAAATACCTAAGTATGAAAAGTACGAGTACAAATTTTTTCAAAAGTTCATGTTTCTAAATATTTTTGACAAAATATCAATTTTTTTTTTTAATTCATGTTTCAGAATATCAGACAAAATGTCTAAAAGTCAAAAATTTTTAAAAATTCATGTTTGTGAATTTCTAAAAAAATATCTTAAGGTCAAAAATTGTAAAAAATCATGTTTCAGAATATCCCACAAAATATCTAAAAGTTCATTTCATAGTGTTAATAAAATTTCTGATAAAAATGTCTAAAAGTTATTCAAATTTTAAAAATTCATATTTCAGAATTTCTGACAAAATATTTAAGTCAAAGTGTTTTACTAAATCATGCTTCAGCATTTCTGACAAAATATCTAAAAGTCATTCAAATTTTTAAAAATGTATGTTTTTTTTTGTCTCAGACACTCAAGTTGCTTCTTTTTATGTGGAAATAATTTCCTATAAATTCTAGTATGTTTTTCTTTTTAAGAGAAAACATTAACCTTCTATAATTTCTATGTATATTTTCTCTTGCCTCTTCAAAGTTTTTGAAAAAGCACCACATGTATTCAACATTTTTGGTTTCTTTTGAGTTTCCTATTTACCTTGCAGATTTTCTACATCGTTCAAGAACCACTCTGTATTAATACTTCTGAGTTCTGATCTTGCAGTAAATTTTTAATGCAAGTCTTAATTATCATTGACTTGCATTTATTCACCTGTTTGGCAAATTTTGATTTTCTCGAACAATTTGAAAAGATTCGTTTTCAAACGGTTTCTTTTTTCCAAGCCGCTGTAAACGTGTGATTTCAAAGGAGATGGAAGCAATATCAAAATCACATGTTACGGAGCCATCTGTTTTTGAAAGTAAAGATGTTCCCTTAGTGATAAAATTTGCAGCAGTTAATTACGAAATTAAAGGGGAAAAGTAATAATGAAGAACGAGCGAGAAGCTGGAAAGATTTTCAAAAGTTTTTCAGTGTTCGTTTTTCCCCAACTCAAATGTGTTAGTTTAATTGCTTTTTTTCCCATTAATTTGAAAAATGGGTGACGTTTTTTTACTTTTTAAAAACGTCACCGGTAGGTGAATTAAATTGGTATTTCTAAAAATTTCCAAACCAAATAACACTCTGGTTTTAATTCGAACTCATCCCGATGTGTAACTTATAGTTCCTTCTTCCAGCGGGGTTATTCGGGAAAATATTTTATATACGTAGATTGAACCATGACCAAAGTTTTATAGCGAACGAACGACATTGGCTTGTTCACCAATCCTTTTTGAATCAAATTCAAAATGCGTATCGGAATTATTTGTCTGGTCCGTTTATGAGAAAAATTCTTAATTACGGTCGAAAAAATATCCAATCGTAGATATATACGGAATTATAGATTTTTTGTTCAATTCATACAGGATACGTGTATGTTCGATGTTTCATTCATTTTCATTGGAAAGTTGAACAAAATAAGCGAAACTTTTGATTCGCAGCAGTGAGAAATCATCTTTGCTTTATACGCGCTAATTGAATCGAAAGAGTCTAAATAGTGAAACCATGCAACTTTTCGAAAAGCCCAAATTATACTTTCGGAATTTTGAAATATCCTTCTTAAATATTATTAATAAACTTCATCTTTCAAGCAGCCAATTAAAGACTTTTCTATATATTTCATACTTCAACGCTTTGTTATATCGCATCGGTAAAATCTCAACTTTTTCTCAAAAACTTTCGCTAGGTACCTACAAAAATTTCCACCAGATGGTTAGACCTTTTTTCTTGTCAAGTTTTTCATTCTTCATTACTGTTTCTTCAAGATTTTTATTTCCTTCAGGTATTTTCGATTCCGTTTGGATGTATATAATGTACCTACTTACTGGTATTTTTAACGTTTGTGAGGTGATTTGCGATAGCAATACCGATAGGAATTTTACAAAATTATCTAACTGATGAATGGAAAAAACATTTGCTTAAATCTTTTACCCAGATAAAGGTAAGATTCGATTTTTATAAAAGCTGGAAATACACTAATAAGGCATTTTACTATAGGCTCGTACGTATTTCTTTCTTCATTTAATTATTTATCCTCGTTGGGCTTTAAGATACCTACTCGTACGTAAACCTATTATAATTTCAGTGTTTCTAGGCTTGTATTATTTTTCAATAAATTACATAGGCTTGCCATTTGCAATATTTGCGCGGTAGGGTTTTTACGGTAATACTACATCTATATCTTGAGAGATTTTGCAACCACGTCAAAAAGCGGAGAAACACTAGATAAACATTTCCCTTTGATGTCGCCTTTCATTAATTAAATTTCCAAACTGTAGCGATAGATTGTGTATATCTTACGTTATAATTAAAGCATGTAAAACTCGTCGAATACGGTTTATTGCGCCGTGTAGAACAGTATCAAATATTTTCTAATATTTTAACTTTGGAAGATAAGAAAGACTTGAGAAACTTCATAATGATGAATTGCCCGTTTAAAAATACGAACGTTAAGTTGGTTTTGTTGAGTGGAAGCTCGTGTAAGGGGTAAGACAGTGTATCGGAATTTTCGCAAGCGAAAAAAAAATGTAGAAAGTGATTAATTTGTACGTTTCTTAATCAAGCTAAAATTTATCTTAAAAATCTTGTTACAAATTTCGAGGTTTTAAATTTCGTGCCACGAAAGGGAAATCTTATTATTATGAAATCATTGTTGCCTTGAGCAAACGAAATACAAACATTTTGCCAAGTTTGGAAGAGAGACTTATATTTACGAGTTGGCAACCTTGCAAAAATTACTATTTGTTTCGTTTACTTGATTGTAAATAAAACAATAAAAAGTAGTTATTAAATATGAAACAATTATGAATTTTTTAGTTCAGTGAGAAAATATTTTTTTAAACAAAAAATTTTTGGTGTTAAAAAGTGAACCGAAATTTAACAATCTGTCGAATTTAATTACTCGTAGATGGGCTTATGCGATTAATTTTAACTAATTATAATTTATGAACATAAATTTTTATAAAAATCTAAAAAAGTTGAATTTTTGAAAAATTGGAATTTTAT
>FIZV01064533.1:0-17321 GCA_900050545.1 Trionymus perrisii | reverse complement strand
CCTTGATAGATTTGTCTATATATATATATATATATATGTATATATAAAGCTATAAGTAAAAAGGAAACAATTTACAATTACTTATAGGTAACTTTTTCAAGTGCAAAAGTCGTTTTTGAAAAATTTCCCAATTGATAAGGGTTATTCCTGAAGGAATTATCTGCTGTGAAAAAAGTATACTACATTTTCAACCAAGAATAAAATTATACCTATTCAGCGGCCAGGGGGCATAGCCCTCTAGCTGTTACATATTTTTGATTTTGCGATCTTGATATCACGTATGGTTGGATTAGTCAACACAATTAGATAACGACAGAACATCGAAGTATTTGTCATTTTTGAAAAACTGCATATTTTAATAAAAATTATAAACGCAAAATCGTTTATTTGTAGGAATAATTAATTGACAAACTTATACGCAAGTACATACATATAAGACCTAATCACGATAATTTTTTTTTAGAAAAAGTTAAATTACTTAGGTAGTGATGTTGAGGAAAATGATCCAGTAATTTCTGAATAACATGAAAAGACTCACGAAACAAACGATCGAACATAACAAAATGATACAAAAGATACGGATGGCTAATACCTATATGCTAATCGCTAATTTATCTTAAAAATGAAATAATCGATAAAAAGCTACGTAAATATCACAAATAAGTACCCAACGATTGTAATTGAAAAAATTGTTTTAAAAAACAAAATTAAACAGTGGCACTATAATCGCACGAATACATCATCAGTACTAATTGTGCGAAAATGTTACGACCTAACGCGCGAAAACTTGGCCAAAATATCGGAATAAGGGTCGTTTTATTTTAAAAAAAAATCTAGGACAAGAATTAAAATGTTAACTGTGCGTTATTTCAATTTTCAATAGATACACATGCATCGACCTTCGACGCGAACAATCGACCAATTCATTACAAGTTGTTCGAAAGTGGAAACCAATTTGAGCAATTCTTAGTAAAATAATATCTTCCAAGAGTCCCTTACATGAAAATTTCAATCTTCATATTATGATACCGCGTGCCCAAGAATATGTGACACCTTCCATGAAATTTTGGTCATAAGTTGATAAAATTGAATAAAAACAGGGCAATCAGCGTTCATTTTATTTTATCAATGTTACCAAATTATAAACAAAATGTCATGAGTGGTGCCACATATTCTTGGGCACCCGGTACCATGCGAATGGAATAGGTAACTAATAAGTCGTAGATGAAATAAAACGACTAAAATAACCAGTACAAGTACACATCTCGCAAAGTCTCAACATACATCAGTCTGGGGGGTTTGTACGATGGCACAAAATCATACGCAAAAATTTCAGCATCAATGCGTAATCTTCGAATTCATCTTTTTGGTCGAATGACGTAACGTCATGAACTTCTGTTTTATCACTTTGCTTGGCGAATGCTTATTATCACCCTCTTCTTTACGTTCTTTCAACTTGTCTTTTTTCTTCTTCAATTTTTTACTCGCAGATTTTTCTTCTTTATTGCATTCGTTTGCATCTGAAACGAAAAACATCACAAGCAATTAGTTTTCAATATTTTTAATATCTGATACATATAAATCTATGCACATGTACCTAAGCGAGTATGCTTCCCATTTTAGAATGAACTTAATTTCTTCGTTAGAAAAATAAAAATATGATGATAAAATTTTTCGAATTAAAATTCAGACATTAATACTTGATATTTTAAAAAAACTGCAACGAAGAATTGAACTTCAACATTCGGATGAAGGCCAAAGTAAACTTTGTCCAAAAGTTCGAGTTGATATGATTACATATTAAAGTTCAAATAGATAATTCAAGTTAATTGCAACTAAATTCACCCTACATGCAATTTATTAATCTTTTAAAATGAAAAAAAAATCGCTCACACATGTGTAAAGCAATTAATACGGTCTAATTACTGTAACTAAAGCGGCGTGAAAAATGATAACAGTGTTGAAAACACAAATGTTAATTACACCTTTAATGGATATCTGTGAAATTTTCAGAGGTTAATGCGATGAATATATTTGGAATTTTGTGTGAAGATACCTAGCTGTGTTGTGACACTTTTATCTTCAGCTGTTTCTCGAAGTCTATCTTTCTCCATGGCCTCGATGATCTCATTACGTTTTTCAACCACCTCCAATAATCTGTAAAAAATCACCCAAAAAAATTAATCCGGATATTGCAAGATTATTACCGACCAAGTAAAATATTAATGTATGGTATATAAATTACTTCATACTTGTATGCACATTATAATTTTCAATCTTAAGGTATTAAATTTGTGTTACAATACATTAAATTCAACAGGGATTTGAGAGTGACAATAATCGAAACTTTGGATATCATCTCGTACACTGTTCAGGACCAACAACTTGAAATATTCAACGGTGTAGCCCAAAGGGTTGGGGCAAGGAGGGTTGAAAATTATCGAGTGTGAAAATGATTTTTTCTTTTCTCCAAAAAAGTTAGCGTTTTTTTTCCACCAAAAATTTAAGAAATATTTTTACTCCAAAAAATTGAAAAAACTGTTTCAATTTTTTTTTTAATTCTCTGAAAAATTTACAAATTTTCCTCTCCAAAAATCTGAGATATTTTTACTCCAAAAATATGCCGAGTTTGAACAGCAAAAAAAAAATGAATTTTTTCAATACAAAAAAATTAACAATTTGTTTTCTGGAAAAATTTTAGAAATATTTTTTACTCTAAAAAAGAAACATAATATTTTTTCTTTTTTTTTTAAATATTAAGAAATTTAAGGTACCTATTCTTCCAAAAATTTTTTGTTTTTTCTTCTTCGAAAAACGAAAAAAAAATCATAAATATTTTTGTTTGAAAAATACAGAGAATATTTTTTGTACAAAAATCTTAGAAATGTTTCAGTTCCAAAAATTTGAGAAATTTGTATTTTTACTCCGAAAATACAAAGTTCAAAAACAGATTTTTTTGAAAAAAAAAAAAACAAATTACTCCAAAAAATTCTAAAAAAATGTGAAAAATAGTGATAGTAATAATTTCAAATTATTTCAGCGAAATACGAAATTTTCAAATCCAAAAAAACAGAGATTTTTTTTTCTCCACGAAAATTGAGAGATATTTTATTTCAAAAAAATCAGAAAAATTTTCACGTAAAAAAATAAATTAAAAAATTTCTTCAAAAAAATTCAGAGATTTTTCTCCAAAAAATTCGAGAATTATTTTCATTTGAGAAATTGAGAAATAGTTTTACTCCAAAAATATTAAAAATTGTTTTCTTCAAAAAAAAATCGAGAATTATTTTTCACTTTCAAAAACTGAGAAAAAATTCCAAAAATTATCGACTTTTTTTTAATACAAAAACAAAAATAACACAATAGCCTTCATAAATTCGGCTAAAAAGGTAGGTAAATAATCGCATCACATGGGTAATTTTTCTTTCCGTACACACGACTACGACGTTTCGTTTCGATTTCAAAGTCACACAGTACAATGTAGAACTAGAACTACTGATAATATGCGATTTCACGCCACCAGTGTTCCGCGTCACCATTGATCATGGTGACGATGCCTTTATAAAGCAATTTTTTCGCTCATTTATTTATTTCGACAAAATAAACAATAACAATAGGATAACCTTGAACACAGGTGAAAAACAAATCTGCGCGATTACTCAGAATCGTAGTAAAAAAGGCAACAGCACATTAAAACGTTGGTACCATTGTAAATAATTTGATATTAATAAACTACCACCCGAAAGAATTCAATGGCGTATACTTTCATTTTCAAGGTAAAAGTATAAAAAAAATTGCGTAAAAAATACGGAATTAATTTTCAACAAACGCCTCATTTGTACGTAATATAAGGAAAAAAAAGAAACAACATTACAATATGACATAAAAAAGGGTATTGTCTAGAAACCCAAACTGTATACGTTATAGTAAGTGCATACATTAGTTTGTTTTATAATTTTACTGTAGGAGTGTTTGTAAATAATTATACTGTAATTTAACAAAGTTGATTATTTTCTCGACACTCCATTTATACACTTAAGTATTGAAAAAATGCTATTTCATGTTTCATAAAAGCGGAAGAAAACATTCGCTTGACCATTAAAACTATTGGCGAAAGCTATAAGTGCGCTACTATGATTTATACTTTCGGAGCAGAGACTCGATAATCGACCATAGTAACGATGGTCGTTTATCTCCTTAAAGCTCCATTTACATGTACTTGAACAACGGTACAATTTACTGCTCTAATCTCGGTTACCACTCACCTTCTTAGTAGGTCTTCTTCTTGGCTTTTATCGCAATCGGTTTTATTACTTTCCGGTTGCAACATAAGACATCTTAACTGATACTCGATATCGGCGTGTTCTTTCTCTAAATTATGCATTTTTCTCCTAGAAAAAAAAAAAACCACGAACGTAAATCTTCCCAGTATCGAAAATTTCTAGAAAAAATATATTCGCCGCCATCACTCACATATACATCAATTCCGAATGCCTTCTAAGCAATTCGTTCTTTTCATTGACTAGTTCGAAAAGCTGCAATACTAATTCTTCGTTTGACGACGAATCTTCAGCATCTGTAAACGTTTCGTATCGATTAATAAGAGAATAACTCGTACGAATCTACAAAATAATAGCATCAAAAATAGTTCCGAAGCCATTGCCAATTTCACGTCGAATACAAAAGAAAATTGTAATAGGGTCAAACGGAAGACGCGATACTTACTATTGGAATTGGCTGTATTTTGATCGCGAATCATTTGTTCGAGATGTTTGCCTTGTCTTTCGAGCTCTTGCTGTCTGACTTCAATATCGGATAGTTCCGTTTTGATATCTTCTAATGGCATTTCCTTCACCGGCCTACGAATCGGTATTGGTCGAGCTGGAGCCGGGCCTTTTTTATTTTTCCAAACTCCGATGACAGGTTTGGCTGGCACAGCTGTAAAAATAATGGTACAACTTCATTAAAAATTGTCTTTATTTTTGATTTTTTTTCAGCGTTAGAAGGTTTATATTTGTACTAACCGTTAGTTTGATTGGTTTGCTCTTTCGACTGAACTCCATTTGTACTAATCTGGAATCAGAAATATGAAATTGAAAATTATTCGACTGAGTGCAATATTTGAAAAAGGGTAGCAGTCAAGCCACCATCTTGAGAATTTTTTTTTTCATACGCTTTTAACATTTTAAATTTAAATTTCTAAAAATTGCAAAATTTTCAAAAATTACCGATTTTTTAAAAATTGTTAATTCTTAATGATCCAATAATTTTCAAAAATTGTAAATTTTCAAAAATTATCAAATTTTTAGTAATGCATAAACTGTAACTTTTTTTTAGGAATACCTATTAAAAAAATCATCCCCTCCCTCCGCCCATGTATATCTTCGAAATAAACCAAATAAGAAAATACCTATATAAAACTAGATAGAGCCCTAATAAAAAACGATACAAATAAGTGAAAGTGAAAAATACATTGATAGTGCAAAGAGCCTTTCAGGGGCTAGTCGTTCGTTTTTTCCTCGGAGTAGTTGCTTTTTTCCGATTTCTCGTTTACCAAGGCGCAAGGCTGTCGTACTACATAGTTTACCAAGGCGCTGCATTTGTCGTCCTGACGAGAGGCCCAAAAGTAGCGGGAATATTATTATTTTGGATAGATAGATATCATTATCAGGGCCTAACGCAATGGGCAGAACTTGAAAAAAAAAAAGATCGTCTAACACTTGTAAAATTTTCCGTCGTCGAATTCAAATATCTCGAGGCTTGAAAAACAAGCCAGCAATCATCCGCCATACATATTACAACAGGTAATTTGTAATTTTCATCATCATGTAAGTCGATTAATTCACGTCAACCACGCAAGATTCGAGTCATTTATTCAGGTTACCCATATTGGTCACGACGATACCCCGGCACTAGACCTCCTCCCGTTTCCAACTGCACCATTGTATAAAAGGAATTAGCGTTAGCGAACGATCGCAATGATCTAGTCAACGAACGCCTTCAACGTGAGAAAGATTGCGGTATCGATAGCACAAAGTACGTATTTCGATATCAACGACACCGCCAACGTCTTTCGTTCTATCACTTTGTGTCAGTAGAGGGTACAGAGGTGAGGAACCGATAGATGATAAAAATCATCACGCGTTATTACACCATTACGAGTACAATACTATAAGTCGTATATCATGGTATACAATACACATACTTACATTATTATTATTGGGCGATTTGGCGGCGACTGGAGGTGGCGGCGGAGGTGGTTTCTTTTTACGTAACGTCGAATTCCCTGATTGACTTCCAGGTGATCGCAGAAAAGAAACGTCCAACGAATCACCAGATAGTTTTCTAATACAGGCATTGGGCGTTTGTACACTTCGACGTGACGGAGAAGGCGAAGGTGGCACATTGGCGGAATTCGGCGGACCACATTCGTCGCTGATAATACTTTTGACACGAGGTTTCGGACTAGGTTGTGGCGTAATGGAGACCACTGGTTTTCTCACGCTTCTGCAAAAAAATTGAAAAAAAAATCGAGTTTTAATTAAGAGGATTGTACTTAAAAAAAAATTAATTAAAAATTAAACGCAACACGTCAACATTTTTTGAACGTTGGCTCGAGAAATCAAATTCGGAAAAAATATTCTTCAAATAAATTATCAGAATTGAAAATATCGCTTGGGTTTCGTGATTTTACAATTTCAGCCTAAAAACAAGACCACCTGACGTTCAGAAAAACCAAAAGCACGATAAAATTAATTCATCTTACGCCAACGCTCGTCACCGGCAAGCTCAACGAATTTTGCAAAAGTTACAAAAATAGAATAAACGATTCATTATTCATTTAACTTTCAAGCACTTTCTCGAGCCATCTTGACTGATATAAAATTACGATTTTTTCGGAAAAAAGTACGCTCGTCAATTCCCTTAATTATAAAAATGCTGAATTGTTCGAAGAAGAATTTCATTCTCAAGCCAAGTAGCGTATCAAGAATGCGAGACTGACAAATCTGTAATTTTCATAACTGCACATTTTTTTTTACCGCGCTCGAACTATTATGCAAATACTCGACATGAGATTAATGAAATTTTTAATTGGGCTACATATTCTGTAACACGCTTCGAAAAAAAAAATTCCGAGTAGAAATCATAAACTGGGTCATTAATGAATTTTCGATGTGAAGCCACCTCGTGTATTGAGGCTTACAAAGCGTGTACTACGTTTTGTATAAATGTAAGAGTGAAGGAAGCGAAATTCCTGCGATAAAAAAGCACGAATCCCGTTCTCTGCACTCGAGTTGATTTTCTCGAGAGTTACCTACATCTCGTTAATTTATTCATTTCTCCGATTCCATTAACTCGGATCAATAATCGCTGCACACGTTCAGTGCATTAATATACTCGATAAGGAATTGAATTTTAATCGCTCCACATATCGCGATGTACTGTTTCGACATTTTCATATCCGTTATATCATACGCGCTGATAACAGTTTTATTCCCATTTTAATGACAACTGGCTCGAGTTATACGTTCCTATAGACACACGCGGTTATTCTAATATACAGTTCTGCCTTGTATGGATAGTCCCTAAGTGATAATTGGCAGTTCCAAAAATCAGTTTGAGTAGGTTGAAAGCTAATTTCGTGCAATTTTATGAAATTACAAATCATCATATTTTTATCTCAATAATTTTGCAACTCAGAAAATTGTACGAAAAGAAAAGTATACAATTTCGGAAAATTATTGTATAAAAAGTCGGTAATTTTGGAAAATTTTGCAATTTTAAAAATTTGTCAGTTTTTGAGATAGAAATTTGACAATTTTTGAAAAATTATTAATTTTTTCGAATTAAAAATTTTTAGAAAATGAATTGTCAATTTTGAAAAATTCCAAAATTTTTGAAAAATCAATAGTTTTTTCGAATTTTATAATTTTAGAAAAATTTAACGATTTTACGAAATTCAATAATTTTTGAAAATTTGTCAATTTTTTAGGAGCTGACAATTTTTGAAAAATCAATAATTTTTTCGAATTTTAGAATTTTAGAAAATTAAGCGATTTAGGAAATTTGATAATTTTTAAAAATTTTGCAATTCAATAATTTTTGAAAATGTGAAAAAAAATACTCTGAATTTTAAATTAATTCTATCACTCAAATTTTTTTTAAGAATCATATCTTTTCAAAAAATTGAATTTTCTACTTATTCCATAAAACAACTTTCTGAATTCTCCATTTTTTCCTCTCAGATTAGCCACTGGTAAAATTTCCAATCAAACAATACCAAACACTATTCTCCCACTTTTCAATAAATAACAAAGTTTTTCACAAACAGAAAAGACTGGCATGAAACAACTTCTACCATACATATTTTATGCTATCTCACAAATGTCGCGTGTAATTTGCGAAGAACGAAACACACAATTTACTAAACAAAGTCGAAAGGTTTTAAATCGAATAAAGGAAAAATGGAAAAATGAAAAAAAATACCCCATTAACTAGTGTAGTACACAACATGAACATGGAAAAAATTCAACACAAACCTTTATCAAGCTCTCAATCTCGTAACAACTTGGCGTCCAAGTTGGACGAATGGGCAACGCAGCGACTCCCGGAACGAGAGTACCGCGCGCCCCGGGATCGAATCCCAGCCACGACGGCAGTCAGCAATAAAATCACCGCATACAGGCCGGCGTTGAGAGGGAAATGCAATCCCACTATAGCAATAATAATAATAATACTGTATTACTCATTATCGGCGTATGTCTGAAGATTTCTAAACACAAACTGAAACAAAGACCGAGTTCAGTGTGAAAAATGTTGATTTCAGCACTGTCGAGAAAAATAGGAAGATTTCTATTCGGCGCCGCGTATGTGAAGAAGACAATCGAAAGAAGATGTTAATAAGGACTGTGTAAAAATGAAAATTGAATTTAACGTGAAATTTCGAACTCGATGCTGTCAAGAAAAACTATAGGTACAAAATTCTTCAGCATAGGCACAGCCGAAAAAAATAATACATTGAGTACTGCACTACCCGATATAAGGAGCTGTTGTACAAATGCACATTGAATTCGTCGTAAAATTTCGAATCATAATTGTACGAGTATATATAAGGAAATGAAATAAGTAACTTAGAAATACCATAAGTATTGGGCATTATCGGCGTATAGCTCTACCTCAAAATTTCTGTTCGACGCTGTGTATGATAAGCACATCAATCGAAAGAATATATTAAATAGTATCTACTGGGTAAAAATAAAAAATTTAACTCATCTTAAAGCTGCGAGTTCGACACTATTGAAAAATACTAATACATAAGTGATATAAATAGTACTACCAATATCACCTTACAATACGACTCCATAACCATAGAAATGGAGACACCATTTGAAACTTACATGAAGAAACATACATTTGTGTATAGCAAAACGACAGACGAAATAATACGATGTTATGAAAATAGAAAAAATAAACCAGAGAAAGTTACTGTATTGACTGATTTGAAATATTTGGATATTCGAAATTCGATTTGTAAACTGAATTTCCCAAACTCAAAAAATCCGAGTATACAAAACATAAATGAACGTATATTAAAAAATTCTTTGAACATCAATAGCTGTATGTCCTATTTAAGTAAAGACGATATAATATTCCCACAAAATTCTTTAAAACATTTCAAACTTCAACTGGATTGCAGAACCAAAGATGAAACCGAAGTATATGTAATAGATACAAAAACAGGTGAGGTGAAAAAGGAATATGGATATATAAAGCAAATATTCGGTTTGCAAATTTACAAAAATAAATATGGAACTTACTTTGGCATTATGGTACCCATACATAACGGAGGTATTAAAGATAAATTCGAGGTTGAAGATGATTCTCCGTTTGTAAGAATAAGTGAATAAATCATTCGTATACATAACGAAGCGAAAATGGTACCCGTAATTGACAATTATTAATGTAAAGGAGGAGCGCTAAAGCGAATATAATTTTAATGTTTTCTGGAATTTTTCTCACAAGCATGAGATTTTTTCAAGGAGAATTTTTGGGGAATGAAAAAATTTCAATTCCCACTTCAATGGAGAATTTTCATTTTAAAAACATTAATGATTTTTTCAACTAATTTTTTTTTGAAGAAATTGGGGAGGAAATCCTCTTATGTACATAGTAGGTAATGAAAAATTTCAATTCTCAAAACCGATAGATAATTTAAAAAAAAAAAATTAATGATTTTTTCAACCAATTTTTTTTTTGAAGAAATGGGAGGGGGAATCCTTTAGGGCTTTAAGGTAATAAAAAAATTAATTTCCCACTTCGATACAGAATTTTTATATATTTTTTTTAAATTAATGATTTTTTTCAAACAATTATTTATTTATTTTTTTTTTGAAGAAATTTGGAAAAAAATTCATAAAAGAGTTGATCTTATAAAGTGTTCTTTAGGATTTCATAAAAGAATTTCATGTAAAAAAAAAATGACAAAATTCTTACTCGCTTTTTAAAAAAACATAATTTCTTTATTCTGCAATAAGATTTTTTTTTCTGAATAATTTTTCAATTAGAAAATTCCAACTATCGTCGAGAATTATTCTAATTGGAAATTTTTTAGAGAAAATCTGATTAAAAATCAAACAAAATCTGTAAAGAAATTTTCAAGAAAGAATTTTTTCAAAACAAAAACCCTCGTCAATTTGAGAATTTTTTCAGAGATTTCTAAAGAAAATTTTAAATAGAAAAAAATTGCAGAAAAATTTGAGAGTTTATCCAAGGATTTTTCAAAAATATTTTTCTGATAATTTTTCCTAAGAAATTTTTCAATGAAAAAATTTTAATTTTTACTCTTAGCATAGAATAATTTATAAAAAGAATTTTATTGAGAAAATTCTCCTGAAAATGATTTTTTTAAACAAAATTTTTCAAAATAAGTAAATACACTTATCTAGTTCAAAAAAAAATTTCAGGTTTCAAAGGAAAATTTCAAAGAAGAATCTACATGGAAAATGTAAGATGAAAAAAATTGCATGAGAATTTTTCAAAAAATCCAAAATTTTTGAACTAATTTTTCTGATATTTTCCCAAGAAAACTGAGTAATTAGGTACGTACAACAAAAATTCTGCTGACAAAATTCTCCACAAAATAACTTTCACCAACCAAATTTTTCCAGACATTTTTTTAAGAAAGAATTTTTTAAATGTAGCTTTCAAGATACCCATTGTTGAGAATTTTTCTGTAAGATTTCAAAGGACATTTCCAAAAAGTGTGAAAAAAATGAGCAAAAATTTCTTAGAATAATTTATGATAAACACTGTTGGAGTGTTAGACTGTTGGTACATGAAACTTATATCACATATTTATATTTTTTTACTTTCATACCAAAGGGATTCATTGGGTCAATGTTTTTAAGCACTAAAATTTTAGCCACCATATTTTTCAAAATGATAACTGCGATAAAATTATTTAAATTTCTAAACCATCAATACGCAGTACAATAACAAATTGGTCACAGTCAATCTCAAACACATGTTTCTCGTTATTTTACCAGAAACTTCCACCAGCTGATTTCGTACGATAAAAATTTTCCACACATGCACACAAACGTCACTTCCGAAAAAAAATTCAGAGAATGAGTAGGCTATTCTAAACAGTAAACATACGTTTTTCACATTCGTTGAATTTCAACCCAGTACATATCTTACTTGACTACAAAATAGAACTCGTACTACATAGATACGAGCAATAATAGTACGTACTCCAGACCTTAAAAATGTAATCAGTCTTTTTTTTTTTAAATCTGAAGCGGAGAAAAAATTCAACGAATTATAAACTTTCAATGTTTTCATATTCGTGTCAAGGAAATGTTGATAATGTTATTTCAATGTATGTTTTAAATTTTCAAAATGTTATTTTCGAAACAATCCTAAAATTTTTAACAAGAGCACAGAGTAAAGTACGCGTTGGTAAATATGTATCAAAATATGAAAGCAGAAATACGACTCTAGAATATGAAACCAATGAATAATAATTTACCTGGGTAATGGCACCGGGGTTTTTTTCACTGACACATCATCTAAACTAGGTTCATCTTCATCTTCACTACCACTCCAGAACGGATTAGTGTTGACTTTGGTTGACGACTTGCTTGTACTTAAATCTGTTTCATTATCGTCGGAATCAAAGGGATTGGAAATCTTGCTATCTTTACTAAGATCGACTATATCTTCGGTTTCGTCATCATCGCCGAACGGATTTAGTTCTTCGGGATAATCCACGTCGTTCGATTTAAGTGGCGTTGCATCATCGGCGCAACTTGTATTAATAGTATCGGTCTCATCGAATTTGCATTCGTCTGTGATTCGACTAGAACTAATTACGCTAAGAATATCGTTCGTTAACTTAGTGCTATTGAGATCTTCGATATTTATATCGTCGACGGGAACACAGCGCAATAAATTTTCAATCGATGAGCCAGCATCGCTATCAGTACGCGATGCAAGTAGCGTCGTCGAATCATTCGCACCAGTTTTCTCGTTATTCTCGTGGGCGTCGATTTTCTCGACCTTGACGCCATTCTCTTCGCTGTTGCTTTCAACGATGGCGTCGGCAGTTTCTTTACGGTTAAGTGGAATTTCGGTGGCGGCGATCACTGCCTCTTCGTTTTCGCTTTCATCGATATTATTATCACATTTAGGTTTATCCTTATGGCGATTGATGGCAATTTTACTCAATTCCGCTCCTCGGCTAACGGCGATGTTATACGAGATACGTTTCGAACACGGCGACAGATCATTGCTGAGTTGCAAACATTTCAAATTCGGTAATAAATCTTCGTTTTTGAAGTATTCGTCGTCTTCTTCGGTAACTGGAGAACAATTCGCGTTCACATCGTCGCGATTGGCTGCCGCGTTCACGTCGATTCCATCATCACTACTATCGTTATCATTATTTACACCATTATTTACATCCGAACGACCACGATCATCGACATCGGAGACGTTGGAATTTGATCGCGACACGGGTTTACTAATAACACTCGGACGGTTCGTCGTCCTCGCATCGTTCGTCGAACTAATTTGTTCGAAAAGTTCGAGTCTAGAAATTACTAACGATTTGCGATTACCACCGGTTTCATTAGCGGCTAATTGATCCATATTGGAAGACGCGACTACATCCAACCGGTGAATCGTTAACACACGCGTCGATACTCGTTAAAACGGCGAACTAAAAAAATATTCGTAGGTGCGCGCGATAAATTTGCACATACTATACAAACATGACGTAAACGTATTAAAAAAAAATGTACACGATTTTAAGCGCTTTTCACGGATCAGCAGACGCTAGGTTGCTCTTATAGAAGGTGAAATAGTGCGCCCAATGGTTAAACCTACGTCTGCTATCGTCTGAAATCAAACAAATACACGAACAAATTAGAACATGTTTCAAAAATTCAATTAGGTACAAGAAAATTACGAAACAATGTAACAGTACAAGACAAAATTATACTGAAGAAATGAATAATTATTTTTGTACTGGATTAATGTACCGAGATTTTCTGATTCATCGTGGGTCTAAAAAACACAGAATACAGTGACGTACTCCTTCACGTTTTACTCAGATAATTTCGGAAGCTCAGATTGTGGAGGCCTCAAAACCAAAACACACATATTTTTTATTTTTTTTTTGAACAGGAGAAATGTTTAAAGTGGTTATAAAATGTATGATTTCGGTATGATTTAGAACAGTGCAAAAGTTAAATATGCATCAGATTTTTTTTCAATGTAGATTGCTTTTTTTTAAATAAGAGATTAATTTTTCAGAAAAAAACATGATTTTTTTCTGCATAAAAATTACGAACTTGTACTCCAAATAATTTTTTAAAAAACCATTGTTTCAAAAAATTGGAAAAAAATGAAAAAACATATATTCCAAGAAACGAAGGAATTTTTCTATACTCAAGAAATTACCTATAACATTTTTCACTCCAAGAAAATTAGTAACTTTTTTCTATAAAAAATGAAGATTTCTTCTTATGAAAAAATTTATTCAAGCTTCGAAGGTGTTCGTTTTTTCTAACCGGATATAAAAAATAGGTACCTAGTTACTACTTCAAATAAAACAAGCAACGAGTGATACTTTCAGTTTAATTTTCATGCTCTGGTCAAAAAATACGATCCCGACCTGGAGCACGACTAAAAGTAATTTAGGCGAAGACCTCACTCGAGCTTAATTGACCCACGAACTCGTCCCTCTTTGAACTTCCACTGTCACATTAACTTCCTAATCCTACATGAAAATAAAACTAAAACAAGTTTAGCTGCGAGACAAGGTTTGGTGAACTCGAAACAGCAAATAATCACGATTCAAACTTCAAAAACATACCGACGTTTCACGTACCTAGACCTATACCTACAAATACATAGATGGGATGGGCTTGTTGGTATTATTTTTATCGTAATATTCGTCCACCTTCATCGAGAGGTCTACTGACATATTAATTTTTTTATCTCTTACAAAACCTAAAACTTTCAATCGACTTGAATTGAACACAAGCATCTGCTATAGACTTAACAGGTACAAATCAAGTAAAATACGTATGAAAGTAGAAATTCAATTCTTAAAATTACTTAAATTTTATTTTAAATGATGGAAAAAGACTAATATCGTTAATATTTTATTTTAATAACTCAAAAATCATTGAAAATTCAATTATGTCAAACTGCGGCATTCAAGGCTGATAACTACGGCCGATCGGAAATAGGGAAAAAATCTATGTACAGAAACTGACCTTGACCATCATGCCTTACCATGCAACGTTTCCATAAAACACAGACAACAAGTATCTATCACTCACCTACCTACACCTACCTAGTACCTATCAGGTGACGTGTCTCGTATTCATATAATTGCCAGCTAATTCTACCACCGAATAAATTCATAAATTATTACATCATCAAATAAAATTGCATTAGTACCTGCATTAAACGTCTTTAAATACCTACATTCACCGCAATATACATTTCAAGTATGAAAAAAAAAGCATTTTCTTGAACTATGACTTTCATTTATTTAACAAAAATGGCACAATAGATAAAATGATGGATTTGCTTACTTTCTAAGAAAGAATTTATTCGATAAAAAAATACCCAGCAGAAAGAAAGCCGCATTATAAACAGTAGATTGAACCGTTTAAACGAAAAGAAGTCCCTTTTTCAAAAAAAAAAAAGTAATCAATTGATCGACTTACGATTTCAAAACGTCAGCCAATTTACCATATTAGGTATTACCACATAATATGTAATATCAATATCGTCGTAAAAAATTTAACGTAGGAATGTTGCAAAAATCCCAAGAAGTACAATATTTTTACGAGCCACTTTAATTAAAATCGCTTACATCATGCGTAGCATTAATTAGTAAACAATAAACATGTGCCACATCGATGTAAACAAATTATTTACTTGGTCCTCATATCGATTACATTACCTTTTAGTTCGAAGATAACCCTGACGAATCAAAAAATGTATCATTTAAGCAAAAAACATTGATAATTTAGAAACAAAAAAGTGGAGACTTTTCTGTCATGACACGATGCAACATAGTTAATGTCAAATACTTATTAAGAAAATAATGAAAAAGAAGGAAATTTTTTTAGCGTCTAATAAGCTATCCAGAGCGAATGAATCATCAAGACAATCGAAATGTGTACATCAATGTATTGCACTGTACAGCCTTGTAACCAATTTTAGTATTTCCTCGAACAACAAAAAATCTAACTCCGTTGCCGGAGCATACGAATAAGAAACCTGCATAAAAATCAATAGGTAGAGGTACAATCAAGAATTCGATTAGGGAGTATCCATTCGATTAACCGTCCAAACACGAAGCTATTGTTCAAGCACGTGAAAATAAGAAATGTACTTGACAATACCAACACAATACTTACAAGTTGATACGATTCCGAGTCCTAGTCCTACGGAAATGAACCACGTTCATATCTACGCTACACATTTTAGTTTAAAAATACCACACTCAAAGGGTAACCACCGACATAACGGATACAATTCGTTGACGATTCTTGGCCAAAAATGAATAATCATTAACACGATCAACTTTGCACTTGCACCTATGATTTGCGAAGCATACGTACACAACAATCACAACCGAACTATCGAATTCGAAACATAACACCACGTGTGTCTCATAAACTACACAGTTCACTACTACAAGAGCAAACGTATCGTCGGCGAGAGTCAGCGAGAGTTTACCACCAACGAGTTTAGCCGACCAAGAGAATGTCGTTCGACGTGATTCAACCGTATGGATAATGCCGTTCCTTAAGTTCGGATCTTTCGTTCTTTCGCATTTCGCATGATGATGGAGTTGGACTAGATGACAAGTTGGGATGTTGGGAACTAACGAACCAATCGTCGGATCATGATTCATAAATTTAAAATAAATTCATAATTATTCATAAATAAATAACTGAATTTTACACGGATGACGGAAACCACATTATGTAGGTAGGTAGAGGTACTACATTTTTAGATTTTTATTATTCGATGAATTTTATTTTTTGCACCAAACATGACCAAACGGTTGGTAGCCCGGTAGGAAATATTTTTGTCAGATTATCTGATTTCAGTCAGAGATTTCTTTTGAACGACAAGATAGAAAATAAACCGCAATACATTAGACACTTGGACAACGATCGACAATGAATAATTTTTCGTTGAACTCAACGCACCGAAGTACACAGAAAAGTAACCATTCATGATCACTTACACGATTGACAGATGAACGTGTTCTACTTTCAATACACAGTGAACTATTCCATTAAACTTTCCACGTATATCATAAAAGTACAGTTAACTTTGTAGATCGCATAATTCACCTCTTTTCGATTTATAGTTTTTATAATTTCGACATAAGTATATAAAAGAAAAAAAATAAGACAGCATAATTATTGTGTAATGTTACTCACATCACAGCTGTACACTAAATCTTTTTGTACTTTCAATTACCCATAAAAAATTACCGCAAGTATGTACCGCAATTTGTATGTTAATTCGTTCAAATTCAAAACGAATGTAACAATCTAATTTGGCCAATTACAAATTACTTTCACTAGAAGTCTATTCGCTACCCACAGATAAAAATCAAGCAAATCTTAACGAAAAATGAAAAGTGAAATGAAGAACCCGCCAGTGCATCTTACAAGTGCAATTTTAAAATATTTATCAATTTCGTAGGTATTCAAATATTATATTAAAAAAAAAAAAAAAAAAAAAAAAAAAAACTTCTCAGAACACCTTGTGGTTTT
>FIZV01064523.1:0-11431 GCA_900050545.1 Trionymus perrisii | reverse complement strand
AAAAAAAATTTTTTTTTAAATTTTTTTTTTAAAATTTTTTTTTTTTTTTTTTTTTTTTTTTTAAATTCGCAATCATAAATTTCTTTAATGTATTTTGGTTGGAATAAAAACCTTTGAAAAAAAGTATTTCAAAAATTTTATTCGCACATATATTTTTTAAAAATTGGTTTAGGAATTTTGTTAAAATTTTATTCAAATAGAAATTTTTTGGATTTTTTTCAGAAGAAATGAACCTAGTTCAAATATAAATTTTCAAACTTTGCTCGAGCAATTTTTTTTCAAAACTACTTTATTTCTTTAAAAAAATTTTCAACAATTTTTTCAAAAAATTGGTTTAAACATAAATTTCTCAAAATTCTATCCATTAGGGATATCTTAAAATTTTTAGTGAAAAAAATTAATTTGATGAAATATAAATTTCTAAACTTTGTTCCGGCACAAAATTTTGGTAAAACAATCAAAATTTTTCAAAATTTCATAAAATCATTTTTTAAAAATTTTGTTGGAATTAAGTTCAACTCCTATTTTCAAACTTAAGAATTTCTTGATTCACATTTTTTTTTAAAATTTGGTTCAAACACAAATTTTCCACTTGTTTGTTGAAAAGAAATTTTTCAAGTTTTGTTCAAGTATTATAAAATCTCTAAAAAATTTGTTTAAATGTTTTTTTTTAAATTTTGTTTGTAAGCACGAATTTTTTTGAATTTTATTCACACAAACTTTTCAATTTTTTTTTTCAAATGCATGCTTGACCGCGAATCTATTTTCTTGAAAACAAATGTATTTTTTTTACATTTTAATTTATCGTGAGAAATGGTGAAAAAATTAACAGAATGTTTTAATTAGCAAATTAGCTAAATTGAAGAATTAAAAAAAGAAATAAAAACATCAATTCAAAGCCCACATCATATTTCGATGCAGACGAGCGAAGTGCAGGTATCTATTCATCGTTCCAAATAAGTAATTGACTCGAAGTCGTTTGTCTTATCACCGTGTAGGTAAAGGTATAGTAGGCAGGTATTTAGTACACAATACGAAAGATTTCATCGCATATCTTAAAATATCAAAGTTGCATATTAACCCACGAATTAGCGAAGAGACCTACTGGTTTTCGAGCTAATAATCGGCACACGTAACAATTTCGCAATGATTAAGCAACGCATAAGGCACCGAAAAGCGTCTTTACTTAAATGGTTAGAAATAATAACCAAGTCTAGCATCTGTCTAAGGTCAAACCGCAATTACACGGTTCATTTGACTTCGAGGAATTTCCGGAATGAAGTTAATCCGTGAGAATACACTACTCGCGTACTTACTTTCTTCTGTTCGTTTACTTTTTTTTTCGTCGTATTCTCGTCGTCCATCTCCTTGCAGATTAATACGTAAAAAAAAAACTGATAATATCGCGATTCATTTTCTGTATTATTGTACCTTACTTACCTTACCTACCTAGAAATATTGCTAAAATATTCCACGTTTTGAGCAATAAAATGGTAAAATTAGGCGTTCCATTTGAATGATATTAATACCTTGTATTACCCTGCTATAACTTCGGCTTACTTATGTGTATTCCGCCTTCTCAATCGGCATTATACCCACTGCTACGAAATTACCACATCGCGTCGAGTACCTATTGTAGAATCACCCTACTGCATACTACAGGATATTGCAAACTAATCTAGATAAACATTTCCGCCTATTTTATTATTTCTTCAGCGTGTGCTGTGTTTAGCTGTGTCAATCGAATATTTCAAACTTTCCATACTCTGGATGCGTAAAAAAAAATCAACCAGTGTAATATTTCACAGAGGCTTACCCCGCAGACCCCATGTAGCCGAGTAAAAGGGGGGGGCTATTTTATGGAATAAATTGAAAATTAAATTTCTTGAAGAACTGTATTATTTTTTTTTTGGATTTTTTTCTCTTCACATTTACAAAAATTCTTCAATGTCTAATTAACAAAAATTATTGATTTTTCAAAAATTGCCTGTTTCTCAAGAACCAACTGGAAAATTTTCAAAAATTATCAAATTTTTATAAATTGTTAGTTTTTAATGATCTTATAATTTTCCGAAACTGTAATTTTCAAAAAATGTCAAATTTCCCAAAATCGTTAAATTTTATAAAATCCTCTAATTACCTAATAAAAATTATGAATTTTTCAAAAATTGCATAATTTTCAAAAATTGTCTCATTTCTAAAAATTGTTAGTTTTAAAGCAAACTGGTAAATTTTCAAAAATTGTTGATTTTTTAAAAACTAAAAATGTTTTCAAAATTGCCGAATTTTTAAAAATTGTGATCCAATAATTTTCCGAAATTGTAAATTTTCGAAAAATGTCAAATTTCCCTAAATCGTTGAATTTTATAATATTCTCCAATTCAAGTCGGACTTCCATGACTTCCCCCTTAAATACGCCATTGATATAACATATGGGCACCCTTTTTGAAAAAAGTCAATAACTTTAAAGCCGTGCCCAAACTCAAAAAGAGTTCAAATTAACGTTAAAGTATGTAAAATTTTCTATAAAATCGCCTCATTTACCTACTATTTTTTTTTACGTACATTTTCACGAAAAAAAAGGAAATTCTTCATTTTTTTTCACCCTGTGTATTTTTACGCTTATTTTTGCGCCTTCCGTTCATTTTTGGAAAAAAAATTAACATCAAGTTTTTTGTAGAAAATTTTGTTTACTTCAATTTTAGTTATGATTATTTTTCCGTTTGAATGCATATTTGAAGAATTATAAGCGAAAAACTACGAAAGGATAACTTCGCTTTCACATTTAGAACACTTCGCGAAGGGTGAGGTTCGGGGACTTTTCGGTGGTTAATTAGGCGTTTTCGAATCAAAAAATTTTCTGCAGCCACAAATACAATTTCATTTGTTTATTTCATTGTGTTGATGATATTTTTTTCCAAGTTTCAAAGTACAGGTATATTCCTATTCTTATGACACAATGCGCCGCATCTACGATCGTAATTTGATCGATGAAAAACCAAACCATTAACGGATACCTACCTCAACGCGTATCTTTTTTTGAAAACCTTGATAATAATTATGTAACGTTTAATCTCGTATGTCACATCACCCATACAGATTATATCACGAAGCTGACTTTTGTCAATTTCTGTGTGAGAACATTATCGGTCAATAATAAACAAATTCGCGTTCTATGTCGTACATAATATGATAATAATGCACAATCAATATAAATGGCTACGTGGGCGAAAAGAATAACGTTTTTTAAATTGAATATAGGCGTATCCGTTAGCGTACGTATTTTGTAAATATAATAACACACTTATTTATATACGATATGATGTATTACAATACAAGGGTACCGCAACAATGGCGCGCATATGCACATCTGTCTTCATAGTACTTGATCAATGAATACTTGAATAGGGTAACCTTACGATAATCTTAAACCAGGTAGGATTTAGGACAGATAAACTGATCGAGTGATCGGTGCAGGTAATTGAATTGTCTTCCATTAACCAAATATTTTAACGCGAACTCGATCGTTTTATAAAATCATCTTTTAAAGGTTACACAAACACGATGTTACGGTGAAAGGTGAGTATTTGTAAATAAATTACCGTCATGCCATCGAGAATTTTAATGTCAGGTAAATTTTTCAGCCATGAATATGCACTTGATTAGAAAATCTTCATCAAGTTGTGATATTAGGTATTTACTATAAACATCAAACACTATAATCTTCTCGGCGGTAATAAGGTATAAGTATAGCATAATAAGCGATCGATTAGGTGTTGCCATATATTTATAGCATTTCCAAAAATTCCAGTTTTATATGCGAATTGCTGGTTCCGTGAGGTCATTTACCAAACTACGCTCGCAGGTGGTCGGCAGATCACAAGTGATTTGCGATACTAGCTTGGAAAACTTCGAATATTTAGGAAGAAACTGAACTCTGTCAACATCAAAATCGTAATGCGCGTCGTCGTTAATTTAATTAATATTACGTCATTTATCGCTTTTATAATAGAGAAGTTTTGCTTCTGGAATCGATGACCTCGCAAAAGGTCTTTAAACGTGGAGAAAATAGGAAAGACGATTCTTACGAATATGTATAATAGACTTTGAAATAATTTTTTTAAATTTTAAATTACATTTTTTCTTTCTTTTTTTTGAAAAACAATTTGAAAATTTAGATTTACCACGTAGGTACTAGCGTAGGTGCTAGAGTAGATACCTAATTCTGAAATGAAGTAATATTGAAGAATTTTTCAAATTTTGTTAGAACATCACTTTTAAAAAAATATATTTCTTTAAAGAAGTAAGAAAAAATTCGGGAAAAACCCAAGTTATTTCTTATCCGGACCTGTTCTTTCTTGTACTTGAAATTCATTCAGAATTCAGATTTTTTCAAATTTTTTATATTTCTCTTTTGAAATTTTTCTAAATTATTTATTTGTTAACAAAGTTCTCTCAGTATTTTTTTCTTTTTGGAGTTCTTCCAAACGAAATTTTGCGTTGTTTTAATTTTTTTTAAAACGGGAATTATTGTAATTTTTATCAAAATTTTTTATTCGAAATGCTATAAAAATAATTCTCGAGAGATTTTTGTTCGAATTTTTAAAGAGAATTTAAAAAAAAAACTAAGGGCCGAAGCCCCCTAATTTTTTTTTGGTGGGTCTTGAAGTGTTAGAGGTACATTATAATTTAAATTTCTTCAAATTACCTTTCAAAAAATTATAACATGGATATGTTTTTCCACTAAATATCCTTGAAAGAATTGAAAGAAATTAAAAAAAAAAAGTTAATGACTATAGATGTTTTCTTTTATATTTTTTAAAAAGTTTTCTATCAATTATATTTCCATGGAAATTCATTTTTTCATTAATTTCCTTTTTTCAAAATAGACGGCTTTTTGAAATTTTGTCCTATATTTTGTAAGACTTTATTCTGTAATAAGTATTAGGCCTACCTATTTTTTTTAATTTTTAAAAATCATGGTAGTAACAAAATAACAAAAAGTCAGAACTACAAAAAAACTTTTTGTTTCTAAAAGTCAGACTTCAAGTCACAAAAAGAAATTAATTTTTTTTTAATAAGTTTACAAAAGTCACAATGACTTGGCGCCGCGCAAATTAGCGTCGCGCGAATTTTGGTCTCTCGGATTTTGGAATTACCCCCAGCGGGAAAAACATATCCATGTTAATAAATTTCCTTTTTGAGGTGTCGAAAAAGTAATTGAAATATCACAAAAATTGTGGCAATTTCGCAATAGAAAAACACAAAAAAGTTGAAATGTTGAAAAACTGCATAGTTAAAACAAGAAGTTTTCAAAAATTTTTGTTCAAACAATTTTTCACTTATTAAAATAATTTTAACAATTGAAAAAAAATAAAAATAAAAATGCAATTCCAATTTTTTTTTGTGAAACAGCTTTGAAACATTTATATGTATAGGTATTTAAATATAATTTTTCAAAATTTCTGTTCCAACAATTTTATAATTTAAAAATATAATTACCTATACCTATTATTTTGAATTTTGAAAAAAATATTTTTGAAGAATTTTTTTAAATATTGTTGAAACCTTCATTTTGAAAAATCCTGTTTGAACCGTAACTTTTTGAAAATTCTATATCATTTTTTTTTTTTTTTTTTTTTTACTTTTCAAAAAATTATTGGAATTTTGAAAACCCCTTAATTGTGTCAAATCGCAAATTTTTCAAAAATATCTATTTTACTCGTATAACAATTTTTTAACTTTTTAAAATTGACTTTAGCAGTTGAAAAAAATAATTTCAAAATTTCAAAGAATTACTTTAAAATAGTTTATTTTTGATGCCGTTTTTGAATTTTAAACTATAATTTTCCAAAAATTTGAAAAAAATCAAAACTTTAAAAAATTGGAAAAATTAATTTTAAAATAAATCTGTTGAAATATAAATTTTTAAAAATTTTGTTTGAATTGTAATTTTCTGAAAATATGTATGTATATTAAATATTTATGTATTATGTAGATTGAAATTTAAAAAAAAAATTAGCGAAGTGGAGCAGTAATATCCCAAAAATTGTGAGAATTTTGCACAAAATCATTCAACGTTGAAAATACTTGTTTTAACTGTGTTAGGTCAAAAAAAAAATGTTCAAACAATTTTTCCTTTTTAAAGTGATTTTAAAAATTGCAAATAAAAGCTATAAAAAATGTGAAAGAATTGTTTTAAAAGAAAGTATTTTTGAAAATCTTGTTTGAACTGTAATTTTCTTATAATTTTATTTCAATTCTTTTTTTTTTCGAAAACATTTCATTAAAATGTTGAAAATACTCCAAGTGAATAAACAATAAATAACAACTTTTGGTCAAGTTTTGTTCAAACAATTTTTCAATAATTTTATATACTTAAATAAGAAATCTTAAAAGTTGAAAAAAAAACTTTTAAAATGAAAAAAAAAATTATAACTTATTTTGAAAAAAAAAATGGTTTTAAAGAACTTTCAAAATTTGGCGAATTCTCAATATTAAAATATCGCTCAACTTCAAACCGTAATTTTCTGAAACTGTTTTTCAATTTTGTTTCTGTTTTTATTCAAAAACACTTCTTTTTTTTTAAGAAGAACAATAAGTTCGAAAAAATTTTTAAAATATCACAAAAATTCAAATTTTTTTTATTATTCTTTTCAAAATTTTGTTCAAACTTGAATTTTAAAAAAAAATAGATTTAATAAGTCTTTTTTAAATTGTAATTTTTTGGCCGAGGGTTTTTGCTCGGAACAGGTTGAGTTTTGTTTTGTCGTTCTTGGCCGCAATTCGGTGCCTGATTTTACGAGCTTTTCTTTTCTTCATGATTAAGGAGCGGATCTCAGCCGGATAAGTAAGGATAGGTATGATGTCTCGTCGAGGTAGAGTTGTCAACTTCGCCCCTTGTTTTTTTGATAAGCTTCTATTGAAAGAAAAATTTTTCTGGTAGAAAAAAATTCAAGAAGAAATCAACTTTTAGAAAATAATTTCTGCTGAAAAAACTCAATAATTTTTTAATTTTAAATAAAAAAATGGTACAAACATTTACTTAAGAAAATTAAAGTCAAAAACCTAATAACCGAAAAACACGGGAAAAATTGAACCTGAAGCTATTTCATTTATAAAAAAATTGAAAAACTCAGATTTGCATTGTAAAAATATTGTACTCAACTTCTACGTACAAATTAAATTTCAACTTTACGCCTCCTCCAATTAATCTAAGTCAGTACTTATAAACTTTTTATAAAAATTTCGACTGAAAGTGAGTCAAAAATTACTTCTACTTGTCCAACAAATTCTTCACCTATGGGTGCATTTTTTGCATAACGAAACCTTTTACCTCTTCGTCCCTATATCCTATATTTTATAAACATAACTAATTTCTCGATTAAATTTATTATATTTGAAGTTCAAACGTAACGTAAGAGTTCATAAGTCAAAGAACAAATATTCTCGAATCGGAACATAATTAGTGGTAAAAAATTAGGTAAATTTCGTACCCGCCTTAATAAGATGGATATTTTTCATCGCTTCACGCTCGATAAAGCAATCACTCTAAACTCGTCTTTACGCTTAAAAACTGTACGAATAGCTGTACAACCAAACTCATTTTTAATCAATTAAACAACTGGTTGAAATTGAAAATTATGTTGATTATTTAATTTAAAAAACACACCTTATGGAAGAAGCACTACTGATCTCATGAATATCATAAGGCAAACGTCTAGGTATCATAAATTAAAAAAATCACGTACCATAGGCATTTTAAAGGTAGAATATGATTTTTAATAGTGCTGATAGCTAGATTTACAAATAGACTTCATGTGTGCACTTTTGAAATACGATTCGGTTCGTTTTGCAGACGAACGACGTGATAATTGATAAACGTTCGTTTTAATTTATCAAAATTGCCAACGAAAAAGTTTAATTATATTTGACGTACGGGTATGGGCATAGGTACATAGCTACATGCTACATAGGTACATACATAATAAGGAGGTTGGTACCGTAGAGAAGTACCTATAGTATGCAAAATACAGGCTAGATCTTTTATACGCGAACGAACCGAGTAATATGAAAATACGTACACTTATAGTGCAGGTACATTTTAAAAGATGACCTATTTTCGCGTATTTATTTTAACGTACAGTGTATGGAACTTAGTGTTCTTATTTTTGTAATAAATAAAGACTGCAATTATTCCATAATTAACAGCATCATAATGCGAGGAAAATACACCTAAATATAATATATGAAGAGTGTTACACAAACAACACGCAGATAATAGTTATGTAAACTAATATTCACCTGTTTAACGCCTATGTGTTCTTTACGGATGGCTAGTTGGCCACGGTCAAACAAACTGAATACCTCAAGTTCCGCCAGCTCATATTTCATTACGCATTCCTTCGCACTTCGCAGTCGTCTATAAAGTCGAGGAAAAGGTCTCGATTATTGATATATTCGCTCAAACACCTTCCAAGTATCGCATTTTCTTTTTTTTTATAAGCGAAATTTCGCGATAAAGATGCGAATTTACCCGTTAATCGTACGAGTACATTAG
Source organism: Trionymus perrisii (assembly GCA_900050545.1). Classification (NCBI taxonomy): domain Eukaryota; kingdom Metazoa; phylum Arthropoda; class Insecta; order Hemiptera; family Pseudococcidae; genus Trionymus; species Trionymus perrisii. The sequence continues at coordinate 2,871 of FIZV01064523.1, read as the reverse complement.
TTCGCCATCTTATACTGGAGGTACATAATAAGATTTACGGGTAACATTTTTCTTTTTTTATGAAACGTTTCCCACATTAATTATAAACATTCACGATATAATAACTCACAACCTACTTCCTTTTTGGAGGTTGTAATCCCAAACTATACATACTTCTGATGTCATTTTCTTTTCATAAAGCTCTTTTTTTCACATGAATTTACTTCTCAGCTTAATGAATTTAAGAAGAAATTTTTACCGCGAGTTACTCTCATTGAATAACACGGTACTGTGCGTAGTAACATCTTGAATAACAAAATAAAAAGCGAATTAATTCGACCATTTTTCGTTATTCTTTACCGGTTGCAGATTTTAAAGCACCTACATTGATACGTGTAATGATGTGGTACATATTCTACGAAGTACGTGATTCATTTTTATAAAAATTTCTTCAACTGAATTCACGTCAGAATCTTTTCAATAAGTAATATTCCAGATTTGTTGATCTCAACGTACTCGAAGTTAGCTTGCAAGATAACGTCCCCAATTTATTGGAAGTATGTAAGAGAACTTACACGGAGCAAGCATATAATAATGAACCAAAAAATCATGATAACGTCATATGACAGGTTAACCCTTACTCTCGTGAACCTCACCTCGTGAGCAGAAATTTCCCTTTCATAGGAGGGAAGGGAAAAATTTTCGATCGAAATTTTTTGTTGATGTTTGACATAACTTCTTAGCATTTTTTTGCTGAGTGCGGCAATTCCTGTAGTGCCATCTTATAAGTAAAAAGGACCAATTAAGACCTCCTCCTAGATAAGTTTTTACAAATTTTCGTAGGGGACGGAGAATTTTTAAAATTTAAAATGCATTGATTTTCCCAGGGGCGCCAAAAAATTGAAAAAATTTTCAATTCGAAAGGTTAAAAAGAAAATCTTCAAAATGAAATTGACTCAAAAATCGGGAAAACGTAGCACTAAGAAGATCTCGACATTTAAAAATTAATTGAAATAAAAATTACAATAAACTGAAAAAATTTATGTAATTAAAATTAAAATTTGAAAGAAATTTGATTAAATTGAAGTAAGATAGAAATTTACAATTGAAAAAAATTCTAGATGAAAAATCGAAATAAAACTTGAAAACTAAAAAAATTCAAAAATCAACAAGATTTTTAAAAATTCGAAAATTGACGAAAGGAACGATAAAGTCAAGGGTACTGAAAGATTGATAACCCGAAGAGCCTTTCAGGGAATAGACGTTAGTCCTTCAATGTTATTATGTACCTAGTTCATTATTATAAGCTTGCTTGCTCCGTTCAAGTTCTCCTGCGTACTCGTACTTGCAAAGACGAAAATCATCTTGCAAGCTAACTTCGGATACATGATGTACTTTAGGTATTAGGTAAAATGAGCGGAGTAAGTTTTAATAATCAGACAATTTCGATGGTTGAAAACATTGTAAGTGTATATGTATAAGATGCTGGTAGATAAGGAAAAGTACACATGAGAGTAAGTACGTGTACCTCGAAAACATAGTTAATGTTAACATAGGTAATTCTCATAAACGTAGTACCTTACGTATTTGATTACCAAATAAACGGTTTCAAATAATGATAAGAATAAATTTTAAAATTTTAATTAAAATTGATGAAATCGGAGCGCACAGGTGATTATATATCCGACGGAGAAAAAATTGATTTTCATTAGGCTTGTCATGGGATTACGATTCTGTATGTGAATCGAATACGAATAAGGCATTGTTGACCAACATGTCGATTAAAATTAGGTAGTTAGAATTTTCATTGCTGATAAAGATTTCATGAGAATTTGAGTTGAATTTTTTTCTTCTACTTCTTCTTCTTCTTCATTCATGATACATATCGATGAAAGCAAACGCGACGCGTTGAAGCGTCGCGGCGCAAAAATTTCAGACATTTCCCAGGCATCGAATGTCGTGCAGGATGACGGCGACGGTGGAGGCAAATTCAGCACATGTGTTTCTTTTCTTTGGGAAATGTTTATCCGTTTAATGCAAACATGATCTCGTGACGTCGTGTCCCAGCTAAACTGTTTATCTAGCTTTAATGTCGGCGCGTATTTGCTGTTCCTTTAGGAGAAAGCGACGTCTGGCGATCTCTTGCCAATTGTTATCTTCGTTGCCAAATGAAAAGAATTGTTTGTCATTGCACCTAGCGACCAGTTATTTTGCCATTTAGATCGGCGACAGCGACAGAGAAATGCTAAGGTCATTGTAATCCTCCAACGTGTAAACACATCGGTCACCAATCATATCGTATTTGTAGATAATTAAATGCCGACTCGGCGTTAGTAGAAAATGCAAAAAGTTTATTACTCGAATTTGTCGCTCGAATACGGTTCTTCTTTGTTGATATTTTCGTCTCGAATAAAACATGTACCAAAATTACTTCACAAATAATGTACACAGTACATACCTACACCTAACGTAAGGTAGCCTAGGTAACTCATTTTATTCGTAGATATAAAAAATTGATCTATTAACAGAAATCTTGACAGTTTATGATTATAAGATAGGTACTGTAGGAACCTATAACCACCTACTTACGATCAATTATTTCAAAAATTTCGAAATTTAAAGAAATATGTTTTCGGTTTTTTTATTTGAGAAAAATAATTTTTCAACCTTTGACCAGTAATGAATACCGGTATTTTTGCGGTATCGGTATCGATACCGGGATTGTACCAAAATAAATATCGGTATCGGTATTTCGGGATTTTCAAAAAAAAATTTAAGGGTGTAGTTTAGCTTCCAAAAATATGAAAATATGAGGAAATAGGTAACACAAAAATATATAAAAATACATGGTTGCGAATTTTTATTAAATTTGTGACCTTGCGCCAATTCAAT
>FIZV01064520.1:0-14019 GCA_900050545.1 Trionymus perrisii | reverse complement strand
AAAACTTTTCAAATACAACTTATTTTTTTTTTTTTCATTATTGAAACATTTATTTCTCAAACTTTTTGATTGTAGACAATTTTTTTAAACATTTTCGAAACAATAATTTTTTCAACTTTTGATAAAAGCCAGCATTTTTACTTTTTTGATTTTTTAAAATAATTTTCTGAACAGTATCTTTTTTTCGAATTTTATTAAAAATTCTTGAAACAACTTTTATCAAAATACTTTTTTTTTCCAAAATTTTTTGTTAAATTATTTTTTGCAAATTTTGATGATTAGCAATTTTTTCAATTTTTCTAAAAAAAAATCTCTAAACTCTTGTTAAAAATCAAAAAAATTTCATTTTGTTGATTTATTTTTCAAATTTAATGATGGACCTTTTTTTTCAATTTTCTGAAAAAAAATTTTTTCAAATTTTATTGAAACTATAATTCTTTAAAAACTTGTGAAACAAATTTTACCGAAAGATAAATTTTTTCAACTTTTTTTTCAATTTCATATTGAAACTTTTTTTTTTCATTTTAGCTGTGAATAATTTTTAAAAATTTTTCTATATATTTTAATTTCAACTAAAACTTAAATTCTTGAGAAAAACCCCTAGAAAGCAATCTCCTTTTTTTTGTTGATTTTTTTTTCAATAACATCGAATCCTTAATGTAAAATCATGAGGCCACTCACTCACGTTTTTCGAATTCAAACACACAAATATTTGTACAATTAGATCGTACGTACGTATTTGTACGTAGAATTACCGATAATATTATTTTTCTTTTAATTTGATAACCAGAAGAGGAAAATACACACTACAGAATAACAAAACTACTCTAATAAATAAAATATCGATAAGCAAAACTACATCTTATCGTAGCATCATAAGACGTGACGTCATCACGACTCATTCGTCACATCGTCAAATTGTCCAAACATGACGGAAAATTCCGACCAAGATAAGAAAATTCATACGCGTAATAATTTTCCTGAAATTCGTCGCAATTCTCTGAAGAGCAGTCGCGTAATGCTTCATCTAGTCATAAAAAGCATCAGTTTTTTTGTATGCTTATAAACGATTTCTCACGAATTGAAATCAACGTTTGCCAACGATGAGTAATGAGTAATATTCGATCAGAGAAGAAATAAATTTTGAATTTAATTCGAAAAATGAATTTTAATTAGCAATGACGAGAGTATACTAAAAAATCGTTACCCAAAATGTTTAGCTTTTCACATCTGACAAGACTGATCTACTCGTAAATCTGAACTATTCTACTTACTCCCCTCAGGTAACCATTTTTTTAAACATTACACCAAGTGAGCTTGAAACTCCGGTACTTACCTATAACAAAAAACGAGAAGAAAAAAAATTAGAAAATCAAATACGCACATAATAAGTATAAATACATAGATAAAACAAAGTGCAACATAATTTACAAAAAACCACCCCCAACAGGTGTCCCACGACAAAGGTCTCAAGTTGCAAAAAAAGAAAGAAAGAAAGAAAGAAAAAGACATGTGCCAAGAAAATCCACTTCGACATTTCACCATTGTGTTCTATTCTTTTTAGAAAACTTTCCAATCCACCTGGATTCACTCGATCTTAATTTTCACCAGACATTTTTATCACCCGAGAAGAAAAAAAAACACCACAAAAGCCTCCGTCTGGTGTCCTTCTTCTCATCGACATATTTATCAGCCCAAAAAAATCTCTTACTAATTCTATCCAACCACACAATACCCCGAAAGGATAAAGAAAACAAAAAAGAAAAAAAAATCCCACGAAAAAAAAACAACACATTTTACGTACCAGCCAAATGCGTAATTTACTTTCATTTTTTGCGATTTCGATTCAACTTCGGCAAACAAACTGTGGCTTTTTGCGTAGTAAATTTACACGCGAATATGTACACCTCTTGTAAAACTTTAATTGATTAAACGAGTGGTTAGTTTGGCTAATCTGAACGCTTCAGATACATACAAGGTACTATAAAGTTGGCTTATCGATACGTATATGGCAGCTTTTGAAATTTTCCCAGGCGAGGCACTGCGGTGTGTAAAAATCACGCGTTTGTACGCATCTATTTGTCTGTGCCTTCTCCTCCTCCTCCCCTTATCTGTTCTGCCGTTTCGTTGCGAATTAGACTAAAGTACATACACGTGATGGAGCTTATGACGATATCGCATCTTCGTAGCCTTTCAATACGAGCTGCAATTTAAAATAGTACGAAAAATTCGCCATTTTATTGAGGGGCAACGTCGGTATCAGCGGCCAGCTTATCGATACACACATTTAGACACCGTTGACGTAAGTATTTCGTCGAAGGTCGACGTCAAACCGTTTTATGTTGAGGTAATAACCATTACCTTGTACAATATCGCTGCCTCTTTTCCGCTTACAATAATAATGATGCGTACCGAAACCACCTACGTCGACTGCTGTATCCAAAGCCCTTTAAATCATTTACCCAAAACACATCCAAATTGAGCTAAAAATTACACAAGATCGTCTCGCATATAATCCCCATTCGAAACCATATTGCTTCAAGGTCTCGTTTTTTTATAGAAAGAAAAAAAAACTCATCTAGACCAGGCCGCTACAAAATATCTCAGGTAAAACACTTGGAAAGGGAAAAACACCACGGTGCAGTTCAGTGACAATCCAAAGGCACACTAGAGAAATATCATCGACTCAGATACATTAGTGCCCTACCATCGATGGTAATATACGTACGAAAAACCTTGGATTTTTAGACCTCCAGACGGCGGATCGAACATCTCAACTATGCCGCCTCCGGATGCAGCACTCGAGATGTAGGAAAAAAAAGAAATAGAAAACAGCCACCGCATTATGTATTATAGAACCGTTAATGAAACACAAGGACCAGTTTATCGCGTATCATTATACCTCCTCGTCCTCACACAGCCCCCTTTTTTAGAATTTTCAATCGTCTGGTAGTCGTCATACCTTCTCAACCCTTCAAATATGGCTCAAGTTCTAACCCATCGTAAGACTTGGTTTTGAAAAAAATTTCAAGGAAAACCATCACCATCTATCCACTCGTAGTTTTTTTTGGCAACCACGTCTGAAAAAATTCTTGGCCACTTTGGAAACTGCGCCTTTAATTTAGGAAGCCATTTGTACAGAACGCGATGATATAATTTCCATTATAATTTTTTTCACTTTTCTAATAATTTCAATGTCAAATCCGCCGAACACCGTATGCCCTTTTCAAGGTATTTGAATATTACTCGACGCACACCACTACACAACGCCATTGCCACCACAAGTTCATAATTATGCGCGCGCACCACTTCAAGCATACATACGCACATCGTTCAAAAATACGTACTATAATGATCATTTAAATGTGGTACATTTTGTCTCAATGCTACATAGTACATGAGTACGTAATGGAGAGTGGAAAAATCCCAAATGGAGGAAGAGAGATAAACAAATCGGGGATTATTTCCGCCAACGTATATTTCTTCTTATCATTTTTTTTTTTGGAACCGATAAGTGTATAAATGATTCAACGTGTTGTACGTAGAAGGGAAATGCGAGTACTTTCTCATTCCGAGTTATTTTTCTCTTCACGAGTACATTAAAATAACAAAAATCTAATTAGGTTATCTCATCTCCGGCAGATAGCCTATATATTTATTAGCAATAGCTGCGCGCGTTCGAGTTTCAATTCGCTAATATTTACGAGCTGATGTATTTATTTCAAACACCTCATCTGGTCCCGCCACCAAGCCCCCTGTGTACACATCGAATGTCGGCTTTTAGATTTATTATTATGTACTTTTATTTATATATATATTCGTGTGCGCAGAGCGAGCGCAGTTAGGTCTCTCTTGTGCATCGTTCACGAGAGATTTTTTCGCTGCCTGTCTCCTCTCTTCATTGCATCGGCTATAAGTGTCACTGCTGAAGCAAGGTTATGTGGCATGCCTGAATGCCTTTTAAAAGCGCGTTAAAAGCGTGCTCTTTCACTTTTTCCACTATTCACGCTTGTCGTACTCTAAATACAAACTATTTAGGTTGGAACTTGCTCCGAGATCTGTATGGTATGTGCGAGTATACTCTTGGTAATGTACTATGTAGATAAACTATGTACGTGTGCATTGTGCACGTGCGTTCGAGTATTGAAATTCACGTCTTAATTTGGTCAATCGATGGTTTCATTATCGATACACTCGTGCTTTCACAAAATGTATGATCGTCTTTTCGAGAAATTTCACCATTTTGGTACTTGTAGGGATTTTTATTGGTAGATTATGGCGAGGATGGCCTTAAAGAACAATTTCAAGATTTTTTCGAATGAATTTTTCGTTACTTTTCAACAGAATTTTTTTTTTGTTTTAATTTTTGGGAAAAAATTGGAAAAATACCCACTTAGAGTAATTCAAAATTTAAAAAAAAATTATTCACAGTCAGAAACTCAGAATTAAAAAAAAATACCCTATCAAAAAAGTTAAGAAAATGTAAAATTTTATGAAATCAATTTTCAACTAAATTTACAAAAATTATTTTTTGGCGAAATTGAAAAAAAAAAAACAAAAAAAAAACAGTTTCGATAAAATTTGAAAAAACAAATAAAATGAAAATGAAAATGAAAAAATGCTTCATCCAATGTAGAAATGAAATGAAATAAGCCTATTCACAAATTACCTAGTATTTTTAACTTCTTGAAAAATTTCAAGAAAGTTAATCTAAAATTTAAAAAATATTCCAACCGAAGAAAGATTTAACAAGTTTCAAAATTTTCTGAAACAAATTTTGAAAAAACTGTTCTGAAGAAAAATTTGAAAAAAATACTGTTTTTTGCTTATTCTTGAGCGGAAGTTCAAAAAATAATATTTCTCAAAACATTTTTTTAAAAATGTTAATAATCAAAATTTGAATAAATGTTCCAAAAAAAAAAAAAAAAATTATAACACTTTATAAAATGGTTTTCAACAAATTTTGGACAAAAATACCTGTTGACAAAAAAGAAAAAAAATCAATAAAGCTAGAAAAATTTTCAAAAATGTTTCAAAAAATTGTTCATAAGCCAAAAAAAATTCTAAATCAAAAAACAATAATAACAAAACTGGAACATTTTCTGAAGTTACTTTAAAAACTCTGAAAAAAAGAATTTTCAAGCAAAATTTCAAAAATTAATAGAATAAAGGAAAAATAATTTTTTGTTTTTATTTTTGGGTGAAAAAAAAAGAATGTTTAAAATGAAAATTTAAAAAATATGCTCGAAAAATTTGTAAGTTTCAAGACATTCATGTCCAACCAATTAAAATAAACTTCTTATGCAAAATTGAAAAAATAAGCTTTTGAAAGAAATTGAGGCATAAAAATAAAAAATAGAATAATATACAGGGAACTTTTAAAAAATTGAAAACAGTTAAAATTTGAAAAAAAAGGTGAAGAAACATTTTAAATGTTTTTTAACAAGAATTAAAAACAGTAGGTATTTTTTTAATTTCAACAAAGACTTTTTTTTTCATTTTTGATCAAAAATTTAAAAAATGTTTTTAAAAAAAAATTTAAAAATTATCCACGAAAAAAATTTGACAAAAATGAGTTGAAATTTTTTTCAAAATGTTTAACAAAAATTAAAAACAGTATTTTTTATTTCAGTTTTTAACAAAGACAAAAAATTTTCATTTTTGACCAAAAATTCAAAAAAGTTTCTTACTAAAATTATTAAAAAATTATCCACCATCAAAATTTGAAAAAAAGAAGTTGAAAAATTTTTTAGAACGTTTTTTAACAAAAATTAAAAACCGTATTTTTTCAGTTTTCAACAAGGACAATTTTTTTTTCATTTTTCACCAAAAGTTCAAAAAACGTTTTTTATAAAAGTTTTTAAAAATTAGCCACGATTAAAATTTGAAACAATATACCAGGTACCTAAAAAATTCGTTTTCAAAAAATTTTGAAAAAATACTTTTAAAGCAAAATTTAAAAAAATTGATTTTTGACAAAATTAAAAAAAAAATCTATTTAAAAAATCCAATTTCGGAGAAAATTTTAAAAAAATGTTCATAATCAAAATTTGAAAAAAAAAAAACAAAATAACATAACTAAAAAATTGCAAAGAAATTATTTTCAACAAATTTGAAAAAAATAATTGTTGTGCAGAAAAATTAAAAAAAAATCATTTTAAACAAAGTTGCAAAAATTTGAGGGAAAAAATGACAAAATTACAAAAATGTTTGCAGAATTTTAAAAAAAGGTTCTTGAGCAAAATTTGAAAATTTTTAATAAAAGTTTTGAAAGAATAATTATTCCGACCATACTTAACGACTTTTTTCGCCATTTTATTTTTTTTTGTGAAATAGTGTAAATTTTAGGAAACCCTGAGGCATGACCTACGATTCCCGGAAAGCTGGTACACATGTGTGACAAATTAACCTTGTCGTAATTTATTGTGTAAATTAAAAATGTGACGAAAAAAAGGTTGTACTAACAAATGAAATTAGCGCAAAACGAAGAGACTGGCGTAGGAGTCGAAAGATAATTTTTTTATTTTCTCTTCGGCCTTTCTCACTTGTGCTTTTCAGATATAATGATTTAATTGATAATGAGAACGCCCACACTGGTGAAATAAGTATCCGGCTATACGATGCATTTCCTTGTACAGAGTGAAGGCGCGAGGGGGTATCATCGTGGCCAATTTTTTCGTCGAATTCAATGTCGCTTATTTTTTTGGATCGGTGAAGTCGCTGTGCTGGCGACGGTGCCAGCTATTTAAATTGTGATTTTGGCCGAATTCGAATCGAGTGATAGGCTGTCTGGACATTGGATGGCGAAAACTGATGGCGAAAAAGTGCGATAATGGAGCTATGTAGAGCCATAAGCTCTCGAGTTGCATACCGGGGCGATGGTGTGCTCGCCATCGCCGCCGATGATGGAACCTTGAAGACCGATAACGTTCGCGAACGAGCGAGAGACCAAGCGACTTATAATAATCGTTTATAGGCCAATTAAACGTATTCGGCGTGTAACCCCGACCAGTGTGTAATCTAACCTAACCTAACGTAACCTAATTGCGCTTAAGGATAACGAGAATGTCAAATTAAAAATGTTATCCGTTTGAGGTTATGTCGAGGAAAAAAAGTGAGTTTGTCGAGAGGTTGAATCGGTAAAGGAAGTTTGCGCCCGTTTTCACGCTTATTCTCTGACGAGATCGAACGAGTAAAAGGCCTCTAGCCTGTCGTATCCGTTGACCACGCTCAGTTCACGGTGGCACTGGCACTGGCGATGGCGATGGCGTGGACATTGCTAATACGGTGAATGGGGTTTCTGGCGTCTTTAGCCGGCTCTCCACTTATGTAATGCAGACTTCATAAGATCATATCGTATGCATACGCCACTTTAAAACAGAATAGACACCAGACCGAGTGGCAATATTTAGCGACGTTTTGTAAGGACACGATGATGATGTCGACCATAATATTATAGTCAACGATATCACATAGTCGCCAAAATAAAAGAACCTAAAACGTTTCACCCTTAATGGATCCAGGAAATCCTGGAATCGTTTGGTGGACCTTGAATATTATATATTCTCTTTCAACTTTTTTTTTTTTTTGTCATTATTCCTAAACTGATGCTTCGACTGAATTTATCCCCATTATTTTACTAATGAATGGATACAGGAAATGAAACCTCAAAATATACTAACTTGTTTCAAGAATTAAACTCAATTCAAGGGGATTTTCCAACAATAAAGCTATACAGAGATTTCGTTTTTGAAAATGGTTGCCAGAATTTTTTTCGCATTCTTTGTTTTCTACAATATTTCACGTATTTTATAGTTTCTCTTCTTATTGCTTTATCTTTTAAAACCTTGGATGTCATCTTCGAACCGATTTGCTTCTACGTTACCATTGTCAATAGGATTATCATCGTTGTAAAACGTGTGAAAGGTGAATTGTACCGTTAGTCATCGAAGGATCGTAAATATTGTCTATTTCCTCCCTTAATGATTTCACCACACGTATGTACAAAGTATACTCTTGTTCGAAGAATTACACTGATGACTTCATTAGAAAAACCTTTTCGAGTAACAAAATCGACTTTCGTTTCAACGAGGAATTTTATCACCAGATGAACAGACGACTTTCCAATTTTTTTCTGTTCGACTTGGTTGGTTCTAATTTTAGTTTCTAATCGGATTCACATGTGGTATCGTAGGCATGTGCTGCAATGATATGAGATAACGATAAATAGGACGAGATGACTTTGGCAACGTGATAAATACGTACATTTCCTGCTTTTTTAGTTTTTATAATATTATGTATTATCGGGAAAGAAGAAGATAAAAAAGATAATTTCCAAGGATAAAATTACACTGTTCTGAGTTTCATTTCCATTTTCAGAAAAATTAAGAAGAAATTCGTCGCAAAAATAATTTTTTTTTTCAAACTTTGCTAAATTTTTTTTTTCAAGTTCGTAAATAATTCTGTTAATTTTTTGGAACATCTGAAATTCTTCTGATTCTTTTTTTGAATTTGAATAGGTCGTACCTACCTACTAACTGAACCTAAATTTTAAAAAAAATATTAAATAATTTTTTCATATTTTTGTCAAAAACTTGACAGGGCAATTTTTCAACTTTTGTTGAAAATTAAAAAACAAAATTTTCTCATCTATTTCTGTTGAAAAACATTTCAATTCTGCGTTAAAACCTCAAATTTTTGAAAAAATTTCAATTTTAGTTAAAAATTTTTAAAAAATGATAATTTTTACAAAAACAGATTTTAAAAAGGAAGCTGCGGAGCAGTTTTTCCAGAACTCCAAAAATTTGGTCAGCAATTTTTCTACTGATTTTTTTAATGTAGAAAATTTTTGAAAATTATACTGATCAAAAATTTTTTTAATTTTACTAACCAAAATTTTTTGAAAATTTTACAAATAATTTTTTTTTTGAAAATTTTACCAAAACGCACATTATGAAAAAAAGGTTCAAAAAAATTAAAGAGTAGAATTTGGGCAGGCATCATACCGAAATTTGAAAACAATAACAACAACTTTAATAACTTATTTTATTTTAAAAAAATAACCCAAGAAATAAATAACTGAAATTCTTCAACCCAGTACACCTACTTTAGTAATAAGTTACAACCCCTCCCCCTTTTCCAACTTAATTGTTTCAAAGCAATACCTATCTTAAAATTTTGTGTAAATCTGAATTTTTGAAAAAAAAAATGGAATTTTATTTCAACAATTTTTTTTTTCAATTTTCAAAAACACTTTTCTTCGATTTTTCGATTTTTGAATAATTTTTTTTTTTAAATTTTGTTTAGAAACAATTTTTTAAAACTCATTAAATAAAATACAATTTTTTTTAAATAGAGGAAATTGAAAATTTTTTCACACGTACGTCTACATAATGCCCATTTTCTGTGAAAAATTCAAAATTTTTGTACAATTCTCTCCAGAGATAATGATTTTTTTTCTAGTCAGTTTTCGATAAAATTCTCAAGAAACTATTTTATAGGGAATTCATTATCGAACACTTTTTGCAATAGGTAAATTTTTGTTAAAACCAATATTTACACAGTGATTTGGAAAAAATATCGTAATGACCACTCGACACTCGACATTTCATCAACACGACGCAACGATGCACAACCACCATCATTATCTGCCATTTTCAAGGGAAAAATCCAATTTTTGATACATCCAATTAAAAAATTCGAACAGTTATACTCGATTTTTTTCTGTTTAAATTGGGACAATCGAATAAACTGCTCGAGTTAAGTAATACAATATTTTCGTTACACTCGAATCTAGTGAACAAGTAGGTACTTAATACGCTACCAAAAATTTAGGTCGAAATTCATTCCACAAAACGTTAAAGTATCGCTCGAAACAAATTTCGCTGACTGGTTACCTTGAAAATTTACCATAAAGTACACACGAACGCTCGAAATTATCTGAGCGAACCAACCCACTGCGTGCCAAGGTGCTAAAAAACGACCATTTTTTTCATTTCGATCCCAAACACAACAAATTACACACGAGCGTGAAAAATTTCGTAATTCAACCAAACGGTGATAGAAAAATTTCTAAAGCGGATTACCCAACTTAAAATTTTTTTATTCCATTTTGCAGCCACTTTTCAATCTTTAATCATGAAAATCCGATGAAATGGTTAAGAAAATCGTACGTTCAATTGTAGCAACCAGGGAACTAATAAAATCTCGAGGTATTTCAAAAATTAATTTTCTAGCCTATTTTGAAACACACCATCGATCTTGTTTTGACATCGGCTAAACTCTATGTACTTCGTCTTAATTTACGAGTGTTTCTCACACGTTGCGAAAATATACACCGCTCGTTAACGATCCGTTATTATTGACGATCTAAAAATGATGAGAATAAATGCCATTTACAACCGGTAGAGTTTCATTATCGAACACAGCTCATTAAAAATTATCGTTCAGGGCAGATCTGCCGATTGCCTGTATTTTTCAGTCGGTCTGGTCTTTCTCTGCTTGATCCTAGAGCCAGGTCACAAATGACAATGACAATAGACTAGTGTGATGTATCGATACTCATATAGCATACCATCCCTACATATAAGAACCCTGGAATAGAGTACAATCATCTTGTAAACTTCCAAGGCTCTACCTAGGTTATAAAGTTAACTGGAAAAAATGTCATCTTTTCGACCGGTTACAGTACGTTTTGGTACGTAAACCTTGGAAGAAAAAAGGGAAAAAAGGCCAACCATACGGACACATACCCGAAGCACACGCGTTTATAGCAGAAATATGGGGAGAAATCTTACCACATCGGCACACCTGCGCTTACAAATCCCTAAAGGGATTCACCACCATCACAAAGCAACGAATATGTACACATAAAGTAGACAGATTAATTCTCTCGCTTCTCTTTACAGCCCAGGCCCTTTGCTTTTCGTTTATTTATCTATGGATCGGTGAAATCCAGCATTATTTTCAGCCCAGTCGACCGTCAGAGTACAGCGACATGCTAAATAGCCCACCGACCGCGTCGGACTAGCGCTCAACTGCTCAACAGCTGATACTTCGCGCACGTTTGCTGGCTCGACCAGTGTTACCAAGCCGACCGGCGTTAAACTCGACACATTTTTTCATGTCCGTGTTTGAAGAAATTCACTCCTCGTTAGGTTAAAATCTAACTAACACGAGTCGAAATTTGATTTCGATGATTTACAAACATTTCATCGAATCGAGATTAGAAAAACATGACAATGGACGAAATAAAACACAACAAATCTCAACAACAACGTAGAAACGACAGTATTGCGAATATAATTCGATAAACCTTGAACTCGGTTGAGTTTGGAAATTACTAATTTTAATACGTTACGCAAAATCTCCCAACAACGGAATCGAAAAAATATTCTAAACACGGTAGCGTTAATTTTCGAACAAGTAAAAAAATACAAAATATGTCACACGAGTTACAACGACGCCATGAATAACCGATCGAACACGAAATCACCACTGATTGCAAATTCACGTTACATTTTGCACTTCAATGAACTATGTAAGAAAAAAGATGGACATTTTGGCAGAAAAATACCCTATATGTAATTAATATTATGAATAAAATCTCACCTAGCAAGCGCCATCCTAACGCATTCGTCGAATTTAAATCCTAAGTGGGCCGGTATTAGGTTTGCCACTTTGATAACTATTACAAACGACACTAAAATTTAACCAAAACTACGAATTCGCAGAATAGAGAGAAAAAAACGCAACAAAATACGGATTACGACGCGACTGCGAATTCAATAATAAATCATTATAGCTAATAAACTCGCAAAACGCACGTTGAAAATATCAAACAAATCATTAATTAACACGAATTGAGCAAAACAATCACCGAACTGCTTTTCTAGATGCACCTTTACGAAGAACGTTGGGTTCTGATTGAAAAAAAAAATTAAAATAATAAAAAAAGGAAACCAACTGGACGAAAATTATAACGAAAAATATGAAAACTAATAGGAATTTTTTTTTAATTAAACGAAAACGCTCAAAAAACGACAGCTGTTAACGTATTCACTCTACGGACGTGAAATAAACTGTTGACTATTTAGCGTTCCAACGAATTCGAGTATAATTCGTTATCGGTTACAGAAACCCAACTATTCTCTGACATTGAAAAAGAAACAACCTCCAACAGTACGGACGCAAGTACCGGGAAAAACAATCGAATCGAAGCAACTTTAGTCCTACTGCACACTTCTACGCGCGCATATCGTATCCCCCCACTACGAGAAAAAATTACAATGAAATCTGCTCTGCTCTGCTCCGCCAACCACCGTGTACCCAACAAGGTGAATTCACACTGTTTAACGCGAGCGAGGTAAACCTCCGCC
Organism: Trionymus perrisii; assembly: GCA_900050545.1. Classification (NCBI taxonomy): domain Eukaryota; kingdom Metazoa; phylum Arthropoda; class Insecta; order Hemiptera; family Pseudococcidae; genus Trionymus; species Trionymus perrisii. The sequence goes on along the minus strand of FIZV01064520.1, from coordinate 1,642 downwards.
GAGCTTCGTGTGTCTCCTGGTCTCGCTCGTCTCGTCGTTCGCTACACGGCTCCGTTCTCTCTGCCGCCTGCTGCAGCTTATAAGCTTAAATGTCACACCAATGACAACTTTAAAAATAAGTACACACATACGTATCCAATAACGCGAAAATTATTTACTTAAAATTTACGTTTAAAATTCACTACCACTATGATCGACGCCGCCTCCGCCACCACCGTCGTCGTCTAACGAGTAACGACCAAATTCCAAGGTGAAAATATTTTTCGCCTGCTTTATATACCCTGCTCAACAATTCTCGAATTTGGCAACATTCCATTGTATAAAATTTTTTTACTATTTTTCCCAAACTATAAAAAGATAAAATTTATATCGCACAACAGGTGGCGCATTGTTCCCCCGAACAAACAAAGTATTTTCCATTTCACTAACGTAAGCCGACTTTATAAAATAACGCCAACCTTTTGATAGATGACAATTTCTCTGCCTACCGCCATGCTCTATGCTTTTTCTTCTCACCATAATTTTTTAATACCCGTTTCAACCACCATTTGAAAGTACAATTTTCAACTTTCTCATAGACTCGAACCCTATCGGACGAGGCTACACGTTACGAACATAAAAACGATATATTTCCATTTTCCAGCCATATTTATTATGAAAATTTTATATTACTCGCCGGGGAAAAATTTCTTATCAAAATTGTAACTGTATTATGCTCGAAAAAGAATTATAAAAATGATTTATTATTTGTATTTCGTTGGTAATAATGATAACAATTATTTTTTTTTTTTTTTTTACTTTTAATAATTTTTATTGCAAGCTCACTCACTTCTAGAAAAATTCACGATTTGGTATTTTGATATTAAAAACCGTTGGCAACACTGCGTTCTAAAAAAAATTTCAGACACCAGGGCAATGGATAGGTCTTCGAAAAACCAATAACAGTTGTAATCACATTGAAATGCCCATCTTTGAAATTGAAGGAGTTGCATCAACACGAAATTCCAGTCAGAAATATTGCCTACCTCAATTTATTACGGTGCAGTGGTGATACGTGAAAATTGCGAGATTCGTTCAACACAACACACAAAACCGGTGTAACATTTTGAGAGGAACGAAAAACGTAATTTGAACATTTTGCCTATCTTTGAAAATGAAGGCGCCATAGGGCCTTAAACTTTGAAAAATATCGCCTTCATTTTCAAAGATAGGCAAATTTTTCACATAACTATTTTTGTTCCTTTCAAAAAGCCACACTTGGTTCATACCTTGTCTCGATAAAATGTTGAACTTTTCGTAGACCAGTGCCCCTTTCAAATCAAGATAGGCATCATGTGTACATAAAGTTTTTTGTTAGTGGAACTCGGTTATACCTAAATTTCAAGTTTGATCGATCATTCAGGGACAGCCTGTATGTATCGATATTCATTCATCACGATTTTCCATCGATTTTCCCCCCCCCCCCCCCCCTCTTCCCACTGGTACCACGAAAAACTCAAATTCCATAAAAAATTGAAAAGGTAAATTTGTTTTATTTTTTTTGAAAAAAATTTTGAAAGGAAATATACCTGGTGTTCTCACAGAAGAAAAATATTTCTCCGATTGCATTTTAAATTTTTATTCAACAAAACAATTTACAAAA